>JABASI010005313.1:0-12505 GCA_019776505.1 Tomocerus nigrus | reverse complement strand
GTGGAGTCTAATAGAACAACAGTAACATACATACTTTAATAATACGAGACACTGAATGCAAAGTAACAGGACTTGGATTTAGGTCATTGCATTTCATTCGAACATCTTCCTTCGTCTTTTCTATATAGAATGTGTGTGTTGTAGTAGAATGATAGGAACCTGTGCTGCTGCTTGCTCCTATAAACTATTGCTAATCCAAAGTACAACTCTTGAAATTGACTTAACTCCTTACTGTGTGTGTACGAATGTATGAACGTGTACGTACGACAAGTATGTAGTAACCTAGTATATGTAATGTACAAGTTGTCTCTTTTTATTTAACTTCCTCTGCCCCTTGCGTCCAGCAGCTTCCACTATCTACACTTTCCCAGTTTCCTATTCACTTTACTTACTACTGCGACAATAGAGAGATAAATACATTTAACTTGGTCCATTGAAAGTTTCCCCGTATTTTCGCCCCAAGTTCTTTTTTGCACGATTTACGTGAACTTTGATTAGCACTCTGTTATGTAAGTGCGTAAGGATCAAAAGTCTTCTACTTTTCGATAAGACTTCCTGGAAAAGAGACTTAATTTTACTACTTAACATTTTCTATTTGATGTTTGAAGTAATGCAGTGTGTAGGAAATAGTTTTCCGATTATTATGTACATCTTCATATCATCCATTCATGTTTGTTGCTTTTTCTGTCGCACTTTTATGACGGTGTGGGATGAGTTCCTACTTATTTCAATGGAAGAGGCGGCATCTGAGCTATATCTGTCCGTTACTGTAATTGTGCGTCAAGTAGGTACTCATAGGATTATGTAACATAATGGCACTCCATTTAACATGTTCTATGTACTACTGCAAAATCTCAGTTTGACCTAATAAAAAATAACGTAGCGCACATAATATCCTATATATACTTTTGGGATATTCTCTTTATGTTGTCATACGGTAATTCCAAATTGCCATTCAATCCGGCCTGACATACTTTTCTTAGTGGCCTATAATCGTTTATATGTGCGTAGTTGTGTTTTTAGAGCCCATTTCATTCTCTCTTTCTAATATTCTGAACTAATTCTTCGTATTTCTTAGAATCTGAACAAGTGTTCTAGCCATGGGATTAAATAGAACAAAACTTTATCTGTAATTGATGTTTTCGTTTTCATTATTATCATAAGTAGGTACCTAACACTAGTAAGACCATTATTGGAAACTCCTTATTGTAACATATGTTCCCATTTAGTTACGGGTATTACCTATTCTGAAGATGGATTTATTTATCATTTACATTCACTTGCATATTATTTGTTGTAAGCTTATGTAAAAATACGCAGTGTTGCATAACAGATTCTAATCACTTATGTAAGAATACATTTTCATCATTTTCTTTGATCATACAATGTACACTATCATTGTAGTGGCTCGGTAACTATTTTTTTTAAATGCGACCGTCTTACTTTATAGTTTTTTTTACTATTGAATGGCAAAACATCTGGTTCTTTGTAAAATCTGCAGCTGATTTCTATTGAGATATTTTCTTTAGGTTATAAAACAGAAAAATGGAATAATAGAAAACCCGCCTTTGAGTTATTGTTTAAAGTGGAATTAATTAATGTCATTTTAAAACTGGTAGATCCAAGAAAACAAGTGTAATTTCAATAAGTAATAAGAATTTTAGTGGTAGTGATAAATTTAAGTAAATTGAAAATTGTCGCACAACTTTTTGGTGTGCTGTTATGTGGGTTGATATTAGTTCTTGTTGATATTGGCATACGACGAAAGTCTTTATCTCACTTCATTCGTGGTTATCTTGTCCCATACAAAGCATAGAGAATAAATAGAAGGCAAGCCTTTGGTTTGGATTGAATAATGTATACAATAGAGAGTACATAATCCATTATTGAATGGAATGAAGGGGCATATAACGATATTGCAGCATAGTAACATTCATAAAACGTTGCGTTGGTCTTGCAAATGTACGACGAGATATTTTATCTATGGCTGCTATTGACATTCTGTAATATAAATAAAATCTTTAGATGCAGTAACGTTGTGTGGTGATAGTAGCGACGTAGTTTTATATTGTTGAAAATTGGAATAGAGCAGAGCACACGTAGTTATACTAGTTATTATTATTATTATTATTACAGTTAACATACTTGTAACTAACTAACCAGTAGTTAATGTTGTGCTTTACTTTAGAGCAGTTTCATGTATTTACGTACAGCAGCATTGGCCAATATGTTGTTAAAGGTATACATTACATTGCATTAGATACAGTAGGTTTGTGCTAAGTGCTATGCATCGTTAATGTGCGATGGAAACGTCCTTGATTTATTTTCCACTGCCACACAGTTGCAAAGTTGAAACAAGAACTGACATTATTATAGTTGGCTGTCTGTGTGTACACAAGCACAAGTGCAAAATCCCTCTAATATAAATGAAGCCTAAGTAAACCTTGCATACCTAATAACTTGCAGACAGATAACAGAATGCTTTGGCTATATCCATGAAGTTGAGACCCTATACTATGTAAATATAAAGTCTCTATCCCATTCAACTCTTATAGAGTTAAAGCTTTTACTATACATTAAATACTTATACTTTTAGCAAAAGTCACAGTGTTCTTATTAACTAATTAACGATTCTGCATGTCATTTCGTCAGAAGTTAAGAAAATTTAGAAAAGTAGCCAGACAGATTTCGTTGACACATTATCAGTTCTAAATATTGCAAGCTAAAGTTATAATTACACATTATTACTACTCCACCTGCGACTAGTACTAGTGTAAATATAGAAATGCTATAGAACTGCTTGAAATTGAAACAGATTTAAGATAATGTGGACCTTGAGGCAACTCTGCTACTTTCAATGCATGAAAATCTGCTATATAATTAGCTAAACGAATGTTATATATACGTTGAGAAATGGAAAATCGTCATAATGATTTTGACATGTATTGGTTTATGAGTAATTACGGATTTACTAGAATTCTTTGACGAAATTCTAACGAAAAATGCATTCCATGGCATGTAATTATGATATGACGAGTGTTTGTGTAGCATTATCGTTAGCAATATGCAAAATAATTATCAATTTGGCAACCGAAGGCATTGATGTACGGTTATGCTTTACAATTTTTTTTTATTCGAGGATGGAATTTATCGTTAGCAATATGCAAAATAATTATCAATTTGGCAACCGAAGGCATTGATGTACGGTTATGCTTTACAATTTTTTTTATTCGAGGATGGAATGGTGTGATTTTTTATTTCTGTAATAATGTTCTTCTGCGGTTTGTCACCGAAGAAGTTGGTAAATGTCGAAACGAGTAGTAGCTCTTGTATCTATGTATTTAGTGATTGTAAATACAGTTGTTTGAATAGTTTACCTTTTTCGCACACATAGTTTAGTTAATAGCCGTATGTGGTTAGGTTGTAAGTGCTGATAGCTATAAAGACCGTAAGGACATTCATTGCTAAACTTGTAAATGTATAAACTCTTAAAGGATCATAAATATAAGGCAGTGGATTTACCTGAGTTCTTTTCTTTCATATTATCTGAGACTTTATGTTTTGACACCTTAAAATCGTTTTGTATTCTTACGAGGGAAAATTATTTGTGCATAATGCAATGCCTGGGTCTTTCCAAACATTGTAAACTTTCTTAATGGTTACTTAACCAAGGAGGATGGGACGTGAGAAAATGCTAGCACACTAACATCTTCTATGAGACAGACAGGTGGCCCTTGTACATATGCATGTGTAATCTGCACTTGTGGCCTTTTAACTAAATATTAGCATGAGGCTTAAGTAAAACTTCTTGTCCATGTCATGTTTCTAAGGAATTAGAATGGAATTCAGGCTACTACCTCAAGGTGCTTGCTATCTGCCTTTAAACTATAATTTTCCATCAAGTTTCCCTAATAAGAAGGTGAATTCGTGAAAGTACATAGCAGAGCAATGATAGCATTAGAAGCAGATACTTACAGTATAGTTTCCAAGAAGCTAAACTCAAACTATTGCATGCACGGAAAGTAAACAGCTTAATCAGACCTATATTATTTATGATATGAATTTTTATAGTTGTGAATGTAGCGAAACAGCGATTCCGGAAATTAAACTCAACTAAAACAACACCAACATTGTAAAATACACATCCTGCCACATGGAAGCAATTGAGTTAGGTTCATTTAAAGAAAGGTATGTCTAACTATTGTGGAGAACTGTAAAAAAACATTACCTGTATGTGTGTGTCAGTATGATGTATGTATGTATGAGTACGATAGGAAGTACAGGTAACATTTGCGGAATAGCTAATTAAGTAAAGCAAATTCCAACGGTGCTTTTAATTCTAAGCTTATTTAATTGTCTTATGTTTGGTAACATAAACTGGAATGATTAAATGTTTCGGAGATACATAAAGGACAAGAGACAAGATTAAAGTATCTACAAGCATTTTTTAAATGGATGTTGTCTGCTAATAAAATCAAAGTTCTTCATGATATTACAATGTGATAGGACCTCCTCTTATTACGGTGTAAATAATCCCACTTCTAATTCATCAGCAATCTCATAATTTATCCTTTACGTCCCTATTTATTAGCAAGTCAAGTAGTTTAGAAATTGTTACAGAGGCTTTCGCACCCACGTACCGTACTACGCATTGATGTTCACACAGTCTCTTAAGACCATTCCCAATATGCATATCACTTGTTATTAAATTTCTTACTATTCTTACTACATTGTTACTGAGTAAATGGTTAATTTTATGATTTAGTAATTTATTATGGCAATTTTAAGAGTGTACGGTACTTCGGGTACTTATGATTTACGATCTTCCAGTTGGAAAAGAAATTGATGGAAACATGACATGACTTAAGAAAGATATTTCTAGCAAGCGTAATATAGAAGATAAGCATTTATGTGAAACTAAGAAAATGTTAATAATAAATCGAGGATTATTGTTTTGCAAAGTGGAGATTGATGTAGAGAATTTTTTAAAGTTAATGCTGTTGTAATTATCATGTCGTATCGTATATACAGATTTAAGGTGCCAACTTTATCTACTATAGTATTTTAAATTTATACCAAGGCATAATAAAATATGTTATGGTGAGGATGGTGGGAAATAATAAACTCGTAAGTGTTATTTGTAGCTAGAGAGTCTGCTGTTGGCAGAAATTATAAGTTGAGGTAAGGAAAGGTGTGTAGAAATATGTGGGTAGCAAGTAGCATAATATAAAAGGCTAATAATTGTATAGATTGTTAGAGTAGGTAAGGTATGACATGTATATAAGCGTGTTCGTAACTGAACTAAGTGCAGAAAATAATATTCCATTGTAGTTGAGAAATACTGAGTAGATTTGTAAAGAGTGAGTTGTAGTGAGTGAGTGTATATAGTGAGGATGGCAAAAAGTAGGAGTTGGTAGTTGGTGGTGGTGGTGGCAATAGCCTATAGCGTAGGCCAGTGTTCTGTTTGGTTGTGGCATTCTGTTCTGTTGTCTGTTCACTGTGTCTCTCACTCACCTGTACCGTTAGCTTACATTACTTTACATCTTTTTTCCTTCCCTACCGGCTTTCTATACAGAATGCAATGGTTAGGCTACGTTTCGCTTCGTTGATGATGGCATCCTTCTCTTGTGTCTTGGCAAATCTGCCTGCCTGCCTTCTCGTATTAGCTAATGCAAGGCAAGGCAATGCAAAAGCTGCTCAACTCTGTTCTTTTCAGTGAACAGCCTGCGGCGAAATCTCCTATCTCCATTCCGTAGCTGTAGATTATGTTCAGGTGAATTCACATAAGTACAAATACTTGACTTTAACTTCTAAGCATGAATCCCATCCCTCACTCCTATACATTTATTATTCTTTGCGAAAAGTACTGTAAAAGGATTTTCAAACTCTTTTATAGAGATTATTTACTACGCTATTATGTACATGACATTATTTTATAGTTTAATACACCTGCTGCTTGCTGTGCTGTGCTATTCAGTCTTATGTAGAATTTAAATGGATTTAAGTGACTTGAATAAAAGTAAAGATTATCTGAGTGGACTACATGTAGTGTGGGAATATAATATAATATTATAGTAAATATTGAGTTCATTTAATTCCCTGTTATGCTACTATTATAATTATGTACGTAGTTATTATCCTTTCGTGTTTATTTCAAAGTTACCTACTACTACCAACCTACCTGCACAACTTTAAGCGTTTGCATTCAATCTGCGGAAAATCTAGTAGGAGGGTAACTATATACAGCAGATAACTATTCTAATGTCCTTTTAACAATGGCCTGGCATATCTTAGTTTCTATTTCATTATTTCGACAAGGATTTATAGTGTGAAGAATAATGGGGCTTACAGGGGAAGTTTCCTTTGCTTACATGTTACAGGTATCTATTATTTTTACTTGAGATTCTGTTCCTGGTGCCTGAATTCTGTGCACTAACTTCTTACTCCTTTATAATGACAACCCACGCCACGCCACGCAGTCAAAACCATTGCGTAGTTCCAACAGATACAAAGATTAGGATTTCGCTAATACGAAACTAACTGTGAATTTTGGTTTATCTTATTTACTAGAATCAACGCAACGGAATTGAAATAATCTGTAGTTATTAGGAAGGTAGCCACAGAAGAATCTAGGTTTATTGTACTATCTATTGTATTCTTAGTACTTGTATAACCTCATATACTTATTTAGTATATAATTTTAACAAACTTCCTTCCATAAAAAAACGCGTAACGTCCCTTCATTTCTTAAGCTTGGCCAATTAAACCTTTTCTTAGTAAACTCTTGTTTTAAAATGTACATATGACACGGAGGATATTATATCTCTCTTAAGAATTTACAGCTAAAAAGTAGTGAAACCATTGTGCTTGTTAATGAAATACTTTACACGAGTAAAATGAAATTGTATATAGGTAGGTACCTAACTACTGTCAAAACAAAAAAAGACTCTTACCAACGTGCCTTGGCTTTAAATGCATAACTTTTAATAATTGAAACGTTTTTGTTGAAATTAGTTTTGCTCGCAATAACACAATGCCTATTTATGAATGGTGGATGGATGCTCGGCTAGATTCTTATTAATATTCGCTCTTGACACTAATTTCGATTTTCATATGAAGATTTCATGTCTTACATAGTAATACCATCATTTAAAATCGTGCAGTTGCGTTCAAATTATTGCAAAATGCTATGACTTAACCTGCTTTTCGTGGAAACACAAACTTGAGATTCATTAGTGACTGAAATTGACAATGTTGAAATTATTTCTCAAAATGTTTTTCTATCGTCATATTTTTTGTCTCTGCCTCTTTGTCAATTCTGAGACGCAATTTTTCAAAAATAATTAATAGGCAATGCTTGCAGAAGGTTAATAAATTTTTTGAGGTTGATAATAATTGTAAATACTGAACTGTAGGTTACAAACAGTTAGTTATGCGTTAATTACTTTGCGGATAATATTAAATAATTAGTGTGCTTGATTCTATGACTGCATTGAGTATTCCCAAGCGGAAAAGTAAAAATTGAAAATGCAGATGCGTTGTGGTTGTTGAGGAATCTGCAAGAGTGCAGACAGGAAACCTTGTAATTTACCAGACAAACCGCGCGGGGTGTACAATAGTAGTAGATAAAACACACTTTGTATAACACTGATACTTACTAATAGTTGACTATGTGTTAGTTTAAGCGTATAATGTAGGTACAGTCACACTCACACACACATTGGTATTTGGTGCTATAGGGCTTAATTTAAGCTTCATCTGTTTTTGTTGGGCTACTGACAATGAAAGAACAATGGCAGAAGAGTTGATATGCCAGTGGTGGTAATGTTATATAGTTGTGGTGTGGTACATCCGCATCTGTTCTCTGTGTCTTTCAATTGCCTCACTTATGTTGCTTATCTACATTCACCAGTTGCCAACAGTCTGAATCAAATGTTATGGAAATATTGTATGCGTATATATAAAAGTAAAATAAGAATTATTATTATTGAAAACTGTTTGTAAACAGAAGGAGCTGGTCATGCGCTCAAAACTCCCTTTAAAAATATGTTAATGAGAGTAAAAGCATATTGCTGCTGATTTGAACTTAAGGAATAGCAGATAGCATGTTCAATGTAGAAAATGTTAAGAGATTTAATGGATTGAATTCCTTTTTAACAGGTAATAATAAATAAATACTAGTTCCCACTTGCTGTTATTTAAGTTTATTGTGCTCCCCTCTGTATTTAAAACTAAATTAAGCGTAAAGTAAGTCTAGAGAAACTGCTAATGGCTTTGCCACATTCATTAAAAATGTCGAGCCATCTTATCGTTAGTCTTTTAACTTTGTCTGTCCCATGTACAAGATGCGTAAATATATTCTTCAACCAGAATAAGAGCATTATACGTAGGTTGTAGTATTTAGGTAAGTATATGTGCTTAGAAAATCTATTTTTAGATTACAGACAGCTTAAACATGACCTAGCCTTCTAGATGACAGCTAACGATTCGGTTTTTCCTCTTTTGTTACGGCTCACCAGGGTCATTAGTTAACTTGAGAGTATATACCTATAGGTACCTATTAATTCCATGATGTATATCAGGAAGCCAAATCTCACAACGCCATTCTCAAATCGGTTCCTTACGTCTTCTCACTTCTCTACCATTTGTAAAGCTCCTTATATACAAATAGTACCTGTCTGTCATGCCACATACTGTTAAGACACTATTTTCAATCCAGACGATGTAGCAGTACAGTGCGTACTTAATAAATGTTCAAAAAACAGGGATTTTAATATCTACCTCTAAGTAACGAACTAATTCTAAATTAAAATAGCTTTCTTATGTCATAGATCCGTCGTGGATCCCAAATTATCTGTTAGGAAATGATTGTAAATATTATAATTTGAATCCAGATGAATCTAGTGTTCGATATTTACATTGGGAAATAAGGAAATTTTGTAAGGAATGATAGAAGCTGCTTTCCAGGCGAAAATTTGCATAAGCCTTCAAAAATGATGTTGATCTCCGTACAGAGATACTATAGTGCAGTAATAATAATGAGGATTAAACTGATATTGTACAACATCAATGAATTATGCATGTCAATAATAAAAAATGTGTTTTGTACGATTATGCTACGTATTTATTGAAAGTGCAGTTATGCAGAATATCAAGTAAATAGAGAAAATCATATAGAGAGGTATAGTATAGCCTATTTAATAGATCACATGTTGTTTGCCACTGTTGGTTAGTAAACAAACTGCAGTGATTAAGCAATTGGCAATCAGAGTACATATATGAGTAGGGATATATAATGAGAATATTATGCTTGCTACTGCTTATGTGTGTGTAGTATACATTGGTACTACTCATTATTATGTAGTTTTCTGATTTCTGTATGTAAATGTAAATGGTATGTTTGTGTCTTTGATTGAAGCCTACATTCATGTCACACACATTGCTATTGTTTACTTGTTTACAAGAAATATTATTATATTAGTATTACTCCACCAGATTGTAAGTTATTTCGTAGCTGATTAGTATTTTTGTCAGGAATGCAATGGTGGTGGTGAAGAGTGGAGCTGATTCTGTTGAAGTTGTTTGTTGAGGTATGTTTGTGGTATGGAGGAGTCGTAGTGGTATATACTAGTGGGTTGGTTATGGCGTTATGAGATTGGCGAGTGATATCGTCTTCATTTTTGCGTGAAAAAAGAATTCCTTTTTTCCTGACCTGATTTCTCTTCTTTATGCAGTCTGTTGATGTATTTATCTGTAGTGCGCTAAAGGAATGTATTCCTATGCTTTTTAGTCCATTATCTCTCTATGTACGCCAATCTGATGCACACGTTCCATGCTCTCTATCTAGTAGTCTCTTTCGTTATTATTAAATTACTATTCATATCAACTCTATTACGGTGTATACGTACACTATAGTTTGTGGTTGTTGGTGGGATAGAAGACTAGATTCCTCCTCACCATCACACAATATCAAACAGAATTCAGACTACTACTATACAACAACAGTGAATAATGAATGAATGAACTCTAGTAGTAGAGATACTCTTTGTACCTGCCTGCTCGTGGTATTAACAACTTCTACTGCTCTTGCTATTACAGACATACGTATCCCATTCTGAAAACTATTTTCTAGGAATAAACAACATAGTAGTACTGCCTCTCATATTATGCCTAATTTTCTATTTATACATGTAGATGTATACTACTATTGAACTCAATTTGCCAATCCATCCATTGTACATATTATTATTATGCATGTTTGTTTAACATTGCCATTGTTGTTGTTGACATTTTCTTTTGTTTTACGCTCAAACACGTTCATCCTGTAACAATCATTTTGCTTTTACATACTATTTCCCACCTATTTGTTACTTTGTAACACATTCATACTTATGATATCTATGTTAGCGAAATTCTATGAAATAGGAAATACTACTACGGATATAATAATACTGTGTTATATCTTTCATATCTCTGTCACGATCTAAACTGTGGAACTTGTGCTTTTACTATTTCTTTACATGTTATGTCCTACTGTGCACTATTTAATACGTAGTAATTACACAATAATGAGTCAGGAATACAGTTTTAATCTCAAATCAACTACACGTAATATGCCCAGTGCCCAGATTAAAATCCTAAACTGTGTAAAATGTTTTGTTTAAATGCCTTAATAGCTCTAATTATATTATGTGTATTTCTGTTTATACCTAAATGGTGTAGGTTATTAATCCTCCCATCATCAATCAAATCAGAAATTTTATCCTAGTTCTTTTTTTGTAAAAGTATTCCAGTAAATTTTGTAATATTAGATCTGTAGGTCAAATATTTCTAAGCTATTTTTGTGTTACGTCGTAGTTAGCTAGGTGCAAAAATGAATTCAGTAATAATTCGCTGTGTTCATAAGTAGGTAATAATGTAGTTGTTAGTAATTAGCGAGAAGATCTTTAGGCTATTTAGTTCTAGTTCATGTTAGCCACTTTTACTGGCATAGTAAAATGCGTGTTGAACGTAGAAGGGTTAAAGGGAAGATTAGAGCTAAGAGATAACTATATAGGATTAGGAACATAAGAGTGGCAATGGATGAGGTGCATTAAGTGATTGCAATGCATGTCTAGTCTATATCCATCTCTAATGGTAGGTATTATGTATTCTGTATTATTGGTGTAACAGTAAGTAGGGATAAAAGTTACGTCTAGTCTAAGTATGTGTATTATGGCTGCTAAAAGGAAGATCTGTTTTCTAGCTCTTATCCTGCTCTCTATTTGACTTGAGTCGAGAGTTTTATCGTATTTGCAGTACAAGAGACCTAATTGTATTAGTAAATGGAATCGAATGAGTTGTATATTACATTGGTATAATATATTGGAGTCGAATAGTCGAATCTCTATTATATATTTATATCGGCGGTATAAGATGAACATTCTGTATAATAATAAAAGAGTGTGGGTTAGCATATTTCGACAGATGGACATTATATATAATTATGCTGCTCAGATCTACTAGTATGGTCAAAACAAGTTGTGTGTATTATGATGAAGCTTTTAGAGTAGTTTACGTTAACTAATGTTTACGCTCATCGCTTCATTACGAACGAACGGGAAATCATAAGTGCGAAGAAAGGAAAGAGAGAAAAAAAAAGCTATAGTAGGTACAACAGAAAAGATTTTGTGTTCGTATCGCATTATTTGTATAACTGCCTATCGGGTTGTTGAACGAAAGAAGATGAAAAAGAAGTGACGTGCTAGAGTGCTTTGCTTTCTTATATTATACAGAAGTGGATATATAATCATATAATATTATGTAGTCTATATATTCCTGGTCTACTTTAGTTTCAGTTGCGTTAGGTACACAACAATGAGCTCAGCCTCACGATCCGAGGTAAAACTCTGCAGATTCTTTTTTCTCTTTTCTATCCATCTGTGTGTAGAGTGAGATAGAGAGAAAGATTTTCGCATCATCATCACAACTACAACATACCTCTCCCTTCTATCTCTATCTGACACTACTATAGCTATAATATAATATTATCTAGAGTATTTTGTAGACAATTCGACTATTGAATAGTTCCAGAGGGAGTGCAATGCATGCGAGCATCTTCTTACTATGTCCCGCTTCGTTGCCTCTCTATTATACTTAGTAAGGCACATCGTATAGCATTAACTTTATACGAGCGCTTAAGTCACGTTACTTTTCTTTTACTCTTTGATTCTTAGACATGTTTTAAGTGTAAACTTGGAGCGTGCAGAATGCAGATGTCTGTCTCTCTCTATATAAAATCCCATTCAATGGAACTTTTGTTTTCTTGTAGTAAATTCAAGAGTCCAAGTACCTAAAATAAAATTTCCCCATATATACTACTCTACTACATTAAGTACCTACGAATCAGGGAGCTTATTCTGAGGTAGTTGCAGGATTGGTTGTAACACTAAATCGGTTGTAAAATCTAAAGTGGTATTCTGAGACAGCTTGGTTGCAAATAGCAACTTACAACAGGTCGACGGTT
>JABASI010005312.1:0-12505 GCA_019776505.1 Tomocerus nigrus | reverse complement strand
AAAGTCCCTATAACCTTATCATATTTTATTATATCTTATTTCTTTTCCATTTTATTTGTATAAAATGAAATTCCTTCCTTAATGCTCTACAACTATCGTAATAGGAACAGGGAAATTAATCAACCATCAACCAGCTCTAAATCCTCAATTTCAGGAAGAGTCTGTTTCTCTTCAGTCTTTTCGTCTGCTACAGGAGCAGCTTCTTCGTCAATTTTATCGTCGCCTACTAGAACAGCTTCTTCCTTCTTTTCCTCTTCTACTGGAACAGCTTCTTCGTAGAAACAGTCGACGGAACGAAAAACATCTTCCTGCGTCATTTTTGTCTTGTCTATCACTTCTTTAGGGTCTAGAATCGGAACTCCCAGTTTTTGAACTAGCGGTTTGATATTGTTTATTTCGCAGTGGGAAACGAAATTTTCGTAGCTATCAACTGAAATAAACACATAATATTTGATTTATTAAATTAAATGCTTGGGTTTCCTATCTCAAGTGGATGTTTCTTTCTTCATTTAAAAAGCAATTACCAAAACGCATTTTCAATTCTTCATGTCGATCTATCAATGACGACTTCACATTAATCAACTTTGGGGGCGGTTCATCTTCCTCGGCTGCAAACCGGAACTTCAAGACTCGGGGTTCATGTTCAGCTATGGCTGACCAGAACCTCTTTACCTGCACGGAGCAAAGAGAGGATATTTTTTCATTAAGATTGACGTACATGTTCATGTACAAATAAATAAAGAATTCAGGCACTCAAAGGGAAAGCAAAGAAAGAATCTTTCTATTCGTATTAATTGATACGCTTTTAACTTACTGGACATTCTGAAGGGAACTCTTCAATTAAATTGACATATAGGTCGCCGCCAAAAAACACCGGATAGGAAAAACTATCCATTTCGTCATCAGTGAATTTGAAAAACGATCGAAATTCCCATTCCACAGCCCTAGGATACTCTATTGGATCAATATGGATCCTAATGCGAATTGACAAAGCGGGTGCGAAGTAGTAAATCTCAGGTGTCATTAAACGCACATCATCGTAGCTAACTATCTTCAACAGATCCCTGTCATAAAGCTCAACCTGTAAAATAATAGAAAATTTCATCAAGTCAAATTGATAGCAAAATAGCAATACACTTTTATTTTGATCAACAACAAATAATCTTCATAGATACCTTCAACAATCTTCCAGAGCTATTCCTATTAATAATCATAGCTCGGTGATAGGTCATCATCCGACTTAGAGCCCAATCATGTAAATTTAAACGAACAATGACATGTAGTCCCTGAACAAGCTCGACTTCATTCTGATCAATCTTAGCCATGTTTCCTTCTCTTCCCAAGTAAAAATTCCTACAAAAGAAACAATTGATGAAGTACTTTTACTACCGCTACTACTTTAGATCAGTGTTTCGGTAGCTGACTCCGCAAATGCCTTCATATCCCTTATCTAAATCTAATTCCCTCAATACTCTACTCTACATACTCTACAATCAGTGCAAATGACTATATAAATATTAGGATGAGATCCACGTGCATAATGATCAATTACAGTAACTGTGAGTTTCCAGAATGCACATAGGTATACTTACGTAACTTTCGCATCTAGTTCCCTCCATGTATCTTCTAGTGCTTTTGGAACCACCGTGAGAAAGAGGGGAGAGAATGGGATTAAATTGTCTACAAAGCAAAGCAATCGTTCCCCACGACGAAGAGGGAGACGGACAATTGGCTGTTTTGTTACCATATATTTTGACTCGGCTTCCTTTGCAAGCTGCTGGTTTGTCCTATTCAGTGTTCCTGCAAGAATGGCTAACTGCTTCTTTTGACATTTCCTGTAGTCCGCTTGGGCAATCGCATTTTTGCGTTCAAAGTCCTCTAGATTTGATTTTCTTAGAATGACCAATTCAGGAGGCATGTATGATTTATCACCCAAGATGATATCGAACACTCCAATATTCCATTGGTTATTAAATTTTTTGATGAAATGCAGGCACAGTTGTTTCCAGTCACAAAATCCAAACTGAGTAGGTTCCACTTCCCTATCATATACTCTCTTCAAATCGCTTGTAATAGAGTTCAGGAGTAACCGTCCTTTGGGGTAGAGAATCCTATTTCCAAGAATAGTCCTAATGTCATGCCATATGATGGCAAATATTTCTTCAGGGCTCGGTATTTTACCTTTGAAATTCGCAGAGTAAATTAATCCATAGGGATTCTCTTTTTCTGGGCAAAAGAAAATATCGGAAGCTTCCCGACAGAAATTCATTGGCTCATGAGGGCCCAAAATTTTTGACAAATTATTGATTGAATCAAGATTGAGTCTGTTGGCGAATACTTCCCAGAACCTCTTCTTAGTAATTCCAAACTTGTACTTTCCAATGACTTCTTCCATTAGTTTCAAATGTTCATATTTAATATCGGTTCTTTCTTTTACAACTGCTGGGCACCAAATCTCAGGATGTTTCACATTCTCAGGTGCATATGCCTCTGGCTTTCGTGGGATGTCGAAGTAAATTTGATCAGCAGTTTCTGGATTGACGTCCAATAATTTCATTCGGTTCTTTAATGTGTAGATTCCGGTAGTTGGAAAGTAGTGTTCCATATTAAAAAGATCAAGACGTTCCCAGTCAGACTCCGAAAAATCACTCCTTGGGGTAGTTACGTGAAAAAACGCTTCTTCGTTGAGACTTTCTTCTGCTTTCTTTTTCTTGACTAGCAATAGGCCTTTCTCTTCCAGCTCCTTCTTCAAAATGTCCTCTTCCTCCATCCACCTCTTTATTTCCTCAACCCGATCTCTTTTGTAGCCTGCCAGCATGGCTTTATAACCTGGGTGATCGGGATCCATTTTCCCCAAGCGGTCCATTAACTCCGCACCGAATCTTTCGTCACTGTAATCCATCCAGGAAGGGACTGGCTCTCCTCTTCTTACTGCGTTAATTCGGCCAATTCGGTGCTCCATATGACGCACGGCATGAAGATAATAATGCTGTTTGTATTTATCGTCAATACTTTCTCCGTGTTCCATCTCTTCTTGTGGTCTACCGATACAATCCACCATTCTTTCGTCTGCTGAATCGGCAGTTGTGTCTGGGTAAAGGGGTAAATTATGCAGACTTAGAGGTAGACGTTCGTCGCGGTCAGGTAAAGGTTCGTCGGATTGGGACGGTGAAGACTGTGCACGATGTGATAAAACCTGTTGATGAAAGTCACACGTCTTAACCTCTTGTAAATACCATACAATAATATTATTTACATCTCCAAAGTCGAAACTGAACTAATGACTTACCTATGTATGGTATTTAACTTTCCGTCTACACAATATACATCACAATATACACAATACACTTACCGGATCGTCAGGGTCAGGAGCATTTTCGTAACTGTAGCTGAATTCGAAACTTGCTAAGTATGTCTCCTTTTCTTCACCCATGGTTCCTTTTGCCTTAGTCAGGTATGCCTGTAACAGTTGTAAATAGAAGTAATTATTATTGTGTAGATGTGTAATGTGTTTACAAATTCTTTCGTAATTATTATTTTTGAAACCGATCTTTTCAGAATTTGATATAGCTAAACAGTTACCTTAATATGCACCTCATATTTTTAAAATTTTACCTGAAAATGTTGGAGTAGAACGAAACTTGTAGCAGAAACAGTTTTGTCTTGACGCGTCTTAGATGTGTGACTTGTCCGTGCTTTCTTCTTTTGGGTTCTAGATCGCAGCCAACGCTACTACTACTTGGGACTGCGCTGTCGGTCGAATTAGCGTTTATGAGTTGAAACACTCACCATGCACCATCCAGAAAGCAGCTAGCAGGTATTTCGAAACTTTAACTCGCTTACAGAGCAAGGACGTCAGATTTCGTTCCACAAAGACCTACTTGAGGTGGTGGCGGGGAGACTGAAGAAAGTGCATTTTAATCCATGTACATGTGTCCTACAAGTTGTTATGAAGTTATGATTTTCACGAGAGATGGTTTTCCTTTTCGGTAAAAGTTGTAGATGGTGTTACTGCCTGTTAATGGAAAGCACCTTTCTCCCCTGCACACTTTCTAACACATAATTCGCATACAGTCGTACTTTGATCGTGCTATAATAGTGTATAATATATTTGTACAAAGTACAAATTGAGACATTATAATATAATGATGACAGTATACAATGCAAATGAATTACTTTTTCTTTTTTCTGCGTCTGTGTAATGCATTTCATTGACTTAATGTATCACCATATATCACACTTATTTTTCCTACAATGTGGCAAGGGCAAAGCAAAGTGTGGAAAATGTTGCTTAATTTGGCAAAGGTAAATTATGTCCCATGCATTTTTCAGTAAAATTGGTTGAGTATCTATGTATATAGGTAAATATGTAGTATATGCAAATGAATGAGCAACTATTAACTATTTATTTTTGAATGATATGTATTTCAGGATTCATTTAATCTTGTCATAAAGAAACATTGTCTTCATCATTTTCTGAATATTGTCCAATCCACCTAGCTTTACGACCAGCAGGTGCCTTTTTCTTTGGTTTCTTAGTTGTGGTTGGTTTTGTAATTTTCCAACTTTCTCTGTACTCTCTGCACATTGCAAAAATCTTAATTTGCTTCGTGCACAACTGCCTCACTTTATCTTCGGATGCTGTAGGGTTGAATGCCAGCTCCGTCACTATAAATAAAACTCCAATTAATAAACCATAATAGTAATACGAATGCAGGCAGAGGGGCGTTGTTGACCAATTGACCCCATTTACGTACTACACCTTCATTTAAAACTTATTAAAATGGTTGAAGTAAGTCACTCCATCTGTAAAAAGTCCAGATGACCCGACCCTTTCATTATGACATCCCTCCGGATTAACTGGACGGGGACAGTAGCATATTTTGTAGTATACTAGTTAATTTCATACACCTTTTACATACTGATCATAAATATATTTCGAAAAGGGTGAGGTTTTTTAAATTGAATCTTCCCTTAGACCCTGGTAGTATGAGGGACAATGAGAGAATATATTGTCAGACAGAAACATTTTACCTCACTCCGTTCAAACTACATCAACCGTTCAAAATATATCGTGCTGGAGACTCCGACTCCCAGACAGACAGATAGTGCGTACTTAAATGACCTTTAAAGGTATGCACCGTTCAACGGCCATCATTCTTGGTCCTATCACTAAATAATTTTGTGGGTATTCTCTATTTTCTAGACTCTATTTCAAAGACTGCAGTATGATTTGAATATCACCAAGGTTCAGGCTCAGGACTGGAATTGCACTAAAATATTTAAAAGCCAAAAATCCAAATCGTAATCATCATCATGTTTCCCCAAGCTTGTTCGCAACGATGCATTTTAATACTGTTTGTCTTTAGGAATCAGTTGGTTTAGACGTGGTGTAATTATGATTATATACTTAGCTGTATAGGTACACGGTTTATAATTTACGGTTTCGTATGCCATGTATCAACAAAGTGGTTATTGCAATTAATTTGTCCTTACCGACACAATTTTGTATGTCTTCTATGCACTTAAATCTGTCTTTTATTTCCCCTTCATCTGGTTCATCCCCTCCCTCCTCGGATTCGGAGGATTCCTTCTTGTAGGCTCTTCCTTTTTGTTTTTTTCCTTAGGGGAAAGAATAGATAGGCAAATAAAATTGCAGACTAGTTCACAGTACTATTGCTTCATATGATTGTATGCAAAATCTTATGTATTTAGTATTACCTTCAGTATGGACAGAAATTAAGATGATACCAAGCATCAAAAATAGTAGCAACTTTAAACCCACGGCCA
Organism: Tomocerus nigrus; assembly: GCA_019776505.1. Taxonomy (NCBI): domain Eukaryota; kingdom Metazoa; phylum Arthropoda; class Collembola; order Entomobryomorpha; family Tomoceridae; genus Tomocerus; species Tomocerus nigrus. The sequence continues at coordinate 6,715 of JABASI010005312.1, read as the reverse complement.
TGGTAGTGTTTATCTGTTTTACTACTCGATGATAACTTCATTTAGACATGCTACCGAAGCAGATGGTACTGAAATAATTTCAGGACCTAGTTAAGAGTGGTTGTGATTGGATTATTAGTAGGCGATAATAATAATGTCCGTTGTTGCATTGTAGTGCAGGTTAAAAAAATATGCAAGTATGCAAGCTTCCGCATTATTCAAACGAGCATTTAGTATACAATTTTATTGGTCATATAAATAACAATCAGTAATACAATTAGTTGAAGATAGAATTGTATAGGTAATGTATGAATATATGTATACGATTTAACATAAATAACCATCCCCCAAAAAGCTCATGCTATACTCCCGTTGCGTTCTGCAATAATATTTCATTATCAGCTTTTGTCGTTATCCTTTTCTGAGGTGACTTCGGTATTGGTGCGCCAAAACCAGCAGAAGATTTTGGTGCTGCAGGTCCATGCAATGGAGGTTGTGTTGTAGTTTTGGGTGCTCCAGATCCATGCAATGGAGGTTGTGTTGCAGGTTTGGGTGCTCCAAATCCATGCAATGGAGGTTGTGTTGTAGGTTTGGGGGCTCCAAAACCCGGTTTATGCTTCTTTAATTTCATATTGCTCTTGTTTAATATTTTAGTAAAGCGATTACAATCAGCAAAATGAGATTTGCACGGAGCTATTCCTAACCCCGTGCTCTGTTTCATGCAGCTCTTAAACTTTTTTTCACATTCCTGTTCCGCTTCATCCATTAAAGTTGCTGTAGCGAAATCACTACATTATACACAGTTCATAATTTAAGGATAATGAAATTAATAGAAGATTATAATATGGAGTAGTATACGAGAGTAGTATGTACTTTGAGCCAGAACTAAAGCCAGCTATTAATAAGCTGCAAATTAGTGGACAAAAGTTTTTGGTACCTAACTGTTTAGTAAATCGTTTACATAGCTCACCCGCCTGTCATAAGGTTACAGTCAATTTAGTAGCCCCTCTACCTTGCTACATTTACATATATTATTATTATTGAAAATAAAATCTGGTACATGATAAGTATGAATAAGGTTATGACTTGTATGCAATCTACTAATTTTTAAATAATATAATATTTCTATCCATTATCTCTAATCTTATGATTTAAATAAAAGAAATAAATAGAAAGGAAATATCGCTATTACTTAAAGTTCACTACATATAGGTAATGTTAAAGACTTACGACTTGTCTTTTGCTTTAGAACCTAGTAAAAGAAAACCAAAAATCGTTTCATACATAAGGTAACAGTAACATTGAAGTACAATAAGCTATTATTATTATTGCTGATTATGTCCATAATGTGAATACCTACCCACATTAGTTACCGCCACAGCAAAAACTATTAAAACGCCCACACCCTTCCAGATTGTCATTCTTCTAGATTTCTTCCTAGTATAGTGTGTTGAATGTTTAATATACTAAATATACAGACTAATATCTCCTAACCTATCGGAATAGGGAGAAGGGGCTTGCTTGGGGTAAATACTTTCGTTGAGCAAGTGGTAACTATCTGTTCAGCATAGTAGAATAGCGAATTTTTACAATACGTGCTCACGTTATTATAAATTTTTTAGATGGCACAATCAGATTAGTTAATACAAATAAAATGCATCTGTAGCTGGGTCAAGTGGGTGACGCGTCTGTAGAAAACCAACACTGTAGTTGTACAGTAGTTGTGGCATTTATGATCGAGTGATATGAATGTGAGCAGCAATAAACAATTCATTAACCTCTTCCATGAACGTAAACCGTAGTAGAGTAACGAACGACAAACTCCTTCAGTTTACATTATTACTGAAAGTAGGTAATGCATAAAAGCAGTATGTAAGATAAAATAGACAATGAAAGAATGACCCAATTAAAACAAAGTCAAACTGAATGCTATACTTACGTGTGACTCAAAAAGCATAAAATATCTTCTCGCATTAAGGATAATTTTCAGATCATAACAGATTGTACACAGTATTCACACTTTCTAGCTAACTAAAATTGATACGGAATAACTATTGGGTAAAGTAACTAAGTAAAAAATGTGCTAATGGAATTGGCTTCATGAATTATTTTGACAATCTTTAATAGGAATTTTAATAATTAATTACGCACTACTAAGTGGCTAATGAGTCCACACAAATATTCAACTAAAACTACAAACGAAGAGATGATTTTCCTTATTTTACACTATCTTATAGGACTAGTTATCTACATGCTTGTAGCATAGGTATTGACATGGATGCATTTAGCGAGGGGATGCAATGAATTATCATTTCATTATGAACATTTTATCCATTATATTGTCTTTATTCAACTCATCGTGGTGAAATTATATATTCCACAATACGAATTTACTGGTACATGTCATGCGCTTGACAAACTGGATAAGTTTTGACCTGCTCCTTGCAACGCGAGTTCATGGTGTTCAACGCACTGACTTGAGTGTTATGGGTCGATTCATAAGCTGAAATAATTTTTATGTCCTTAGTTTTCTGCTTTCTATCAATTCAAAGAATTTTAACTGGAATCCACTAAATTCGTGTAGATGATATCATAAGGACTTACATATGCAATCAAGGTAGAGAGAAGCACAATCTGCATTGGATACCGCCGGGGATGGAGCTCCTTCTACACCTTTATATTCATTCCATTTATTACAATAAGCAAAAATGATGTAAAATTATAAATAGGAGAATGACAGAAAAATGGTTTTGCGAACCAGAAGTCCAAAGAGCTGTAATAACAACGAAAGCGATGACAAGAACTTTCATTTTCTCTCGTGTGATGTCTTTATATTAAATAGTGATCAGCAGAGAGATTTACTCGTAACTAAAGCTCAGATTAGACTAAATTTGAACCGAAATCGCTACTACTGCTATACGACATGTCATGAGTCAAAGAACTTTTTTGGTGTCAACCTCTTCTTGTCATTTAAATAATTAAGGAAGTTTGGTTTTTCATGGGGACAAACAATATACCTCGGTCATTTACTTTTCTTCATTGAGTAGGCATAATATAATAGTGTCATCGCACTATTTTATAAACAATTTTAATTGGGCCATTGACTTTTCAGACACATTTCATTGTTTTATACAATTGCAATACTCTATATATACTTACTTATCTAACTTATGTATGTATATTATACTGTAGTTTGGAGTTGGCGTAAACACAGTACCTCTACCTACCCCAAAAAAGGATGGAACTGTAGTACATCCAAAATCCAAACTAACCGTAACCGTTTCAAGGAAACCCTTTTAGATATCTACCAGGCTGACAGGCCGGCACGGCCGGCAGTGGTCATGATTTATGTTGTTAAAAATTGATTTGCTAAATGCTTACCAGAGGTACCTACACAAATATATTGATTTGGGAAGAAAACACGTAGTGTTAACCATTATTTTCAATTGCACCTGTTATCTGGCTACCGCTACTAACTGAAAGCAAAGCACATTAAATTACTGTGAATACCGCATGACTCAAATTATTTCATTTTCGAAATAAAGGAAGGAAGAAGGTGTGGTGATAGGTTGTCATTTAACGTCCAAGCTAAAATGTTGTTGCCACTCAGTAGCTAGCATTTAGTATTAACGAAGAAAAACAACATTTGTAGTAGCGTAACTTTAAAAAACTCAAATGTCCACTTCTATGAATGTACATCAGCTAGAACCTTGAACGACGAAAAACAATAGGCACATTAAGAAGCCCATAATGGAAAATATATGTTCTTTTTAGATCATTCTCACTCGAAGGTAAGGCCTTATTACTTTTAAACTGGTGGTATGGACTTATGGAGTCATCAACGCAAGCAATACACCAACCTACCTACAAAACTGAATATGCATTTCATAATCATCGATATTATAGGTGGCATTTAATTTTCTTTTCTGAACAAAGCAAATGAACTTGGCGAGCAAAGAAAGGCAAGCCAATGATGATGCAGTAAATTTTGTTGCCATTTTATTAGCAATTATTGCTAAATTGCTATGATCGTTAAAACCGCAGGAAGACAGCGTTTTAGATATTAGTATTATATTGGTATCATTTAATTTTACTATTTTGTCATATCTTTGAATTCTCACATAAAGAACCGACAATACCAAATACAAAGCAACATTGTTGGATTCCACCTAACCTTCAGAAAAAATTGTCCATCTTTATAAATGAAGACGAAAGAACTTGCAGCAGCTTCCAACGGAGATTTAGAGCAGCGTACCTAACCTACTTAGTTTAGATTTTAGATGGTTATACCAGGCTATACTACTGTTGGTGCAGTGTCAAATTATATAGCGCTCAATGCCAAACAGATGAAGGTGACGAAATTATTATTGTTAGTAAAAAACCTTTAGTTTAGTTAGGCATATTGGCCTGCAACAAGTTAGTCAAATTCATTTTGAAAGAATGACGAAATACACAACGTTTCCGTTAATTTTGGCAACTATTAAGCGATTAAGAGGACGATAATTTTGAAAATTAATTGTTGAGATTTTAATTGAGCCTTTTCGCCATTACCACTGCGAACAAAACATACAGCAGCAAAATATCCAGATCCAATTGAAATAATACAGTAATAAAAGCAATAATATGCAACCCACTATTACTGCACAAATAATCATTGCATGTATAAATGGAAATGAGAAGCACCCATCGTCATCCCCATCTAAGTTTACTGTTCCAATGTCCTTTCCATTTTTTGTTAGTGTGACAGTAAGGTCTGCGGATTCCCTGTAGACGATATAATCATGTTAGTAGGTATTCACTGCACAAAGTACATGGAATGGAAGTAGCAAAACTTATTCCATAGAAATTCCTAGCCACAAAAAACACAATCTGACTAAATAAATAAGCAACTAATTTCTCAAAATAACAAAATAATTAACCCTGATAATCTTATTTTAAAACAAGAAGGACATAATTAACTTACGGAGGATATACTTTCTCAGTTATATTCTTTTCAAAAGTTCTCTGCTTCACTTCTTGAGATTGCACATTTACGATGTTATCAGTACAACAAATACAAAAGGTAGCACACAAAACAAGCCGAACCCGATAGGATAACATGTTGAATCGAAAACTTCAGTAATAATAATGTCCTAATAGTCCTAAATAAGTATCACCATTTGCTGAGAAAGATTTTCTATATTATTGCCTCGTTACAGTTCTGCTGGTGTCTGGAGTAGAGTAAATAGCTTATATCCGCATTCTTTGGAAATGAATAGTAAAACTTTTATGTATTTTTCGTCTTAAGTCCCAACTCTTTTAAGTCTTCTTCAGACAATGAAAGAATGTAAAAATATTTCCAACTTATACTAGTGAAGCTAAATGTATTATATAAACTTTTATGTATTTTTCGTCTTAAGTCCCAACTCTTTTAAGTCTACTTCAGACAATGAAAGAATGTAAAAATATTTCCAACTTATACTAGTGAAGCTAAATGTATTATACGCCATAATATTTTATATGTACACAAAGGAAACTTACAAGTTTGAATGTGTCGTGATAGTGAAAAGACAACCTACCTACCTAAGGAGAGGAAATTAAATAATACATAATATCATGACCATCATCAGTAGCAAATGTTTCGCAGCTGATACAAATGCCTACCACTACCCCATAGTAAGCAAAAAGCTCCCTATTTTATGATTATGACTCACTGTTTTGTGAGTGTGAGTGACGCTTAAAGTCAAAGAAGTCGTTATTGTTATTATTGAACGTGTTATTTTTTCAATGTGAAAATGGGCTCACTTGAACGTTCATGGTTTTGAAAATCATGCAAGCCAAGTGTATATTTTACTCACTGTATATTTTCCTATTAAGACATTCATTTTTGACCCTCATTCGCTTTACTTATAATTAACATGAATAGCAGGAATGCAGAACAGCTCTAGTATAACTATAAATGAGGAGTTTTTGAAAATCGCAAATGTGCAAACTAATACAATATCTATTGAGTAGGTATTTCCTTGCTGTGGGATCCCAACTGACAATAATAACATTTCTCCCAACTAATTAGCAACTGGTCAAGATTATTACGATCACGTTAACAAACATACGAATCAAAAAACATTATTCATTAGGCATTTTGCAACATTAGCAATGAATGGATATAATAAAGTACCTGTTGTTGTTCGTACTGTGGACATTACAACTGTGAGGTAGCGCTATTTGTATACAGCATATGGCTACTGTCTAATACTAACTGTAGTAGCAGTAGCGTCTTAGATAACTGAGAAACAGAATCATATTGCATGAGGTTGTCTAAAAGTACATCGGAAATCGAAGGCATAGTGATATCTATTGTCTCATAGTACAATGGAGTCGTGGAATTGTCTCATAGTGTAATGTACAATGGAGTTGTATGTGCATAGTGGTGCTTCTTGGGACCTTGTGTGAGTGAGTGTGCGAGTCGTAGACTTGTCTCATAATGGGGGGATCATAGAGTTGTATCATGGCATATTAGTTAGGATAGGAGTCATTGGATTCGGTTGTCCGGTTGTCCCCGAGAAAGCTATTATTGAAGTTAGAGCTGAGTTGCCTCATAGTAGTCATAGTACACTGAGAAGTCACAGAGTAGTCTGATTGTACATCATTTTAGTAATAGAGTTGTACATTTTGTCATTGTACATTAACAGAGAGGGCCAAGGGACATACAGATACTGACAATAGTGACAATGAGATGATGTACATGCTATGCAGA
>JABASI010005311.1:0-12507 GCA_019776505.1 Tomocerus nigrus | reverse complement strand
CAATTTTTAACTATTCTGTGAAATCCTATTTCGGGTCAAAATTTATCTTGTTAATCATGTCATGAAATGCTTTTTTCAAAGCAAATATCACTCGTTTCTCTTTTCATGGAAAATATTTTGACTCTTTAATGATTACCTCATGCAAACAACAAAGAAATATTTACTTGCTTTTAATTTTCCGAATATTTCAAGTAGGTAAACAAAATTAATAATAATTATTTTCCCTGTTTTAGTCAAAAAGATCGCATAAAACTCTTTCAATTGATACTAGATAATTAAATGTATTCCATGTATAAAATTGGTACCTCTTACATATTACAAACATTATTAAATCCAAAATTCGACATCTTGTAATTCTAATAGGTGACTGATTCGTAGCAGCAAAAAAATAACGGTGTTTCTTTCTTTGTTCATCTATTCAAAGATTGTCAGAGGAAGATTTATGCAAAGGTGTATGAATTAAGGAATTAGCAGAACGATTTGTATTTATATTGTTGAAGATTGTGTTTGGAGTGTAATAAATGGAAAGAAGTACATGAAAATGGGTCCAAATGACTCATGTGATACACGTAAAAGATGGGAAACAAGATTATTTGTGTATAAGATACGGGGACAGGGGAGTTTGGGGACAAAGAGCCGTTCTTTCGTCTCCTTTTCAACTCGTTACCTTTTATGCGCTCCGTTTGGTAGTAGATTAATATTTGCAGTACCTAAGTAGGTATTTACATTATCATGTATTGTAAATCTTTTATTTATATTCTGCAGTTTACGTTATCCTTTTATTCATGTACGTATTGTATGTATTGCTGCGAGGAACTGATTGAAATGCAGATTTGGGTTTAAGTAATGTCAGCGTTTGGGAAGTTATGTCAAGTCAATGGACTGAATTTAAAAGAGCACTGTAGTTTGCTGACTCTTTGCGCTCGTGAGTTCAATGATCAATGATGAAGAGAGAGAGAGAGAGGCCGGGTCAACTTCTAAACCTAGTTGTCATTTATTTACAGAACACAAGAGTTGTTATTATTAGCCTGTAGTATGCAACTGAACTCTACTTACAATTCTTGTTTGTACTCCATATACTTGCTTAAGATTACATTTGCATGAGCTTATTACACTAAATATTCCTCGACAACCTCTTTTGACAGCTATAAACATGAAAAATAAAAACATTTTATGATACAGTCGTGACACTTTCTTGTTTTTATTATCTTCACCTCCTGCGTCCTGCTTCGTCCATAAAAGTTCACTTGGCTGAATCAAGAGATAAATTTTTAGCCGAATAATGCAGTTTAAACAGACATGATTACGAAATACTTTATTATCCTTTCGACCACAATGAAAATTAACTAGAGCAATAAATTAAATCTCAAAGATGAATGCGACTGTACTGCACGACAATGCTCTGGCTTTACGAAGAAAAGTCCTTTTTTAGTTACCAATGAATAAATATCTGCTGAAAACGTATAGTTATATATTAAATCGCACTTAACATAAAGTTAAATGAGTCTATGAATCTTACAATAATTAATATTAAGTGAAAAATGATCGTTTTCTTAGATGTTTGATTGCAATTGGCCGCAATGCTGAAAATGTAATTTCCATATGTTGAAACAATTAAATGTTTCGCAAAAGCATGACAAATAATACACATTTATTTCATGTTAGTACCAATTCTACCAATGAATGATTATGGCAAGGTTTGAAGATGAGAAAGGGAATCATTTTAACAGAAAATGTAATGAGATTTTCAGTTTTCCCAAATTCCAAAAAGCAAATACTGGATGAAAAGGAAAAAAAATGAGGAAAATCATTAATTTTATGCTTAAAATAATGGTTCTCTCTAAGATGATAATTGATTAGAGTTAGCCACTGTGCGGAAAGTGTAATTTTAAGATGCAACAATAAGATATGTAAACAAAGTATGAAAATTAGTGTGTTTATTTAGTGAAGTGTAGGGATTTTAGTAATAAAAGGTAAGATGGGAAGGTATAAGGATGAGAATAAAATCCGCCCACATGGAACAGTCCATAATGGAGAGAATTGGCCATAAGTTGATAATGAGTGTGGACAATTAGGGCAGTTATTAGTAGTGTAGGGATTGTAAGTGAGGACAGGGCAAGCAGGGCAGGAAATCCATGGCAGGCCCTCATTGTCAGTCCTTGGTGTGTGCTGAAGTGCCGAAAAAAGAGTGAGAAAACCTCGTTTCCTAATTCAGGTGGCCCTGTTCTACTTGGTGTCTCCTTCAATCGCTCAAACAGAAATTCCACTTTGTGTCCTGCTCTACTCTTGAATAGATCGTACTTGTAAATGTAGAATGGAGCAAAATGAAACTGATTGTTGGTAAGTTGAGTGCCAGGGCAAGCTTTTGGATAATCTGTCGTGCCATACTATCTTCCCTATTGTGAATTTCTTTCTAGTTGATGCGAATGAAACCAAACCAAACCACTTTTATGTACAACAGAAGAAAACACAGTGGAAATTAATTCGAATCAGGCCTTTTCTATTAGTAGTTCGAGCTTTTCATGTTCATACGATGATATTCTGGCTCCTTAGCCCTCTAATACCAAAAGGAATGCACTAATAACTAACTAAGCTACTTTACTAATAAATAATGAGCTAAAACCTATACATAATGTACAAAGTTAGTAGTCCTGCCCATGATATCGTGTCACGTCAAACAAATTCAAAATTACGTTTCATTACATCCATCCCATTGTCCTTCTTTTTTCCCTTGTCCTCCATTCCTAAGGTCTGTGTACTAAAATCAAATTCTCCGTCGGCTATACTTCTGATAAAACTCCCCTGCCCTGCCTGTCTATTTCCTACTCTGACAAAAAGACACTATCAGTCATGTATGTATGTCATGCCATAAAATCTATTTCCCTTATTTACGCTCCACAAAATAGACAACTGAAACAGAATGACATGCGACCTGAATGATTCCCACTATCAAACTAATTCCCTCCTCATGCACACCAACCCAAAACAATGCATGGAAAATCTAGTCCATTTTATTCAATTTTCCCATTAAACATGAAAATTTCAGAGAGTTCATTATTTCCCAACTATCTGGAATAGACATGGGAAATCCCTAGTGGAAATTAATATTTCATACCGAATTCACGGATTGCGCAAGAAAATTTCAGAGAGTGCATTATTTTCCACTCTCGCTGTCTATCATTCCAGCTTATCTTGATGTACCACTAAGGAAATCCGCGGAAAATCGCCTTTCTATTAAATTCATTTAATTTTGGGATTGCACATAGGAAAATTCGATCTAATTCATTATTCTGCTGTGTCTGGATGTACCACTTTGGAAAATGACTTTTGTTGTATTAATCGCACTTGTGCAATAATTGCTTTTATTGGCTCTAAATATTGTAGAGGAAATTTTGAGAGAGTTCATTATTTTCTAGAGAGAGGAACATATTGTCTCTAGCACTGTGTAAATGAATTCATCGTAAAATGACAAAGGGGGCTACGGACATTTCTGACATGTCATGACAGTTCTTGTGCTCTAATGAACTTTTCCTTCTATTGTATTCCTTTGTCGTTGCATAGGAGTGGTAGATTGGGTAGAAAGAGTGTTCTCTCTTGATTTTCTAATCTGTTATTTGGTGTGGTTTCCTTTAAATGCACTATAAGTCAGTAGTTTATTGTGAAGAGGAAGAGGATTGTCTATAATATGGTGTGGTGTATTCTTTGGTTAGTAGTAGGAGATAGAGAGAGAGAGAGAGGAAAAGGAAAGAAATGTATCGAGTCAATGTCTGAGAATAGCCTGGTTCCTCTGTTCGTTGCCTCTTGCCTCGATCTCCATGTGTCTAGATGGAAAGAAGGGCATGAGCAAGGCGACTTCAATGACCGCTCCGTTAAAATACACAAAGGAGGTGAAGGAAAGGAGGTTGTCCTCATTTACGGTTGCTGCCACGAGAAAAGGTGGATGATCCCACCGAAGAGACCCACTCACCATAATAATCGGTCCTCAACCTCAACCATAGTGCAAGAGCTCCACGTACATTGAACACATACACACAGGGCAAAAGGGAAGGAAGGCGAAAGGAAATAATAATCAACCCATAAGGCCAACTCGTCATTTCCCCACTGAACAAACGTTGAAACAAAGGATCCTTACTTTACGCGCGCCTTTATTTTACGCATGTAGTAAACAGTTACGCGTGTACAAACACGAAGCAAGCCAGAGTGCGTGAAAATAAGAAGCATCCTCTCTACCTCTTCATGTGTCAATCATCCCTCGCGAAAATTCAGGTAAGGAAAACGGAGTAAGCAGCAGCAGCAGCATGCAGCAGTAGAGACTTTAGGAAAAGACGCCAGCCAGCACGTGCAAAATTTGAGAGTTCATTCCAGTCAAGTCCTTCCACTTTGTACTACAAAGAATGTAGAGCAGACCAACGAACTCATCCGACACCGAAAACCAAAAATATGTCACTTATGTATCTATCTATAGCAGAAGGAGGGAAGAGGCGACTTAAATCCAAATCCAACATATGGAAAATACATAATTTGCATACTATTATGCAACTCCTAGACATATAGCATGGCTCTAGTGTGGAGTACTCATTTATTTACTACTATTAATAGTTCATTCACTCACAATACACTCTAGACTTTAGTTCACGCAAAAGGTAACTTCCTTATATAGCTAAAAAATACATTATAGCACCATATAGAGCTTAAACATCTCTTTCTTCCGGCAAAATGTACAGAAAGGAACGAACGGGATCCTCATTCTTTACATAATACTCACGCGGATTGCATTTGTGCGTGCGTGCAACGAACTGTTCTCCTTTTTCCAAGACATAACCTCCTCGTGTTAAGACATTGCCGCTATACATACACCACACCACACGGTTCCTGCTTTAGTTCAGCGGGGGAGGCGGGGGCTCTTCTTGTGCGAATCGTTGCATAATACCAAAACAAAGTCATGCTGCTCTTTTTACACGTACATCATCCATACATTTCTTTCATCCTCTTACGCATACATTTAGTGTAGGTACCGCATTTTTTTTATCACCAGATACATATCATTTTCTGTTATGCAATTCAGATCAACTGTGTAAATGCACGATCATATGATGATTTAATCTAAATATTCAAACTCTCAACTGTGTCACTTGCGAATATTCAATTTATGATCCCGATAAATAAAAATGAATGCTTATATATAAATTCGTCATATAACAAAGTAGATTGTTAAAGGTTTGTTGGTGACGGGTTCAAATGCTCCTAAGGACGTTGACGTACCTATTTGTTATGTAGATAAATTTGTTTGCTGAAGGTATGCCGTTTGGTCAGATTTAGCCAAAGTATGTGGATGAGGCATGGGGTGCTCGTAAATATGTTTTCCTTGGGTTTGGCATCCTTTTTATTGTGTAGTGATTCCAATGAAAGGAAGTTAGTAACACTGAAGAACTAGTTAAGCTGGAAGAGTCCATTATCTTTCAATTCTGCCCCTATAAAAGCACTGTCGAATTTGAACTCTGAACACCAGTCTTCATTCTACACTCTGACTGTATCGTCACTCTGCTCCTCTCTTTTCCCTCTCCAACTCACAACTCCACTCTCCAACTCAATTCAGTTGAGAATTGAGAGAGCTGCTGCGAGTTTCAGTCTCCCCGTCTGTCCTCCTTCATTCTTTTCCTACCTTCAAGCCTACAACAAGTATCTCTATTCCTCCACTCGAAGAAATCCAAGTTTTCCGTTCTCTCATTTGTTTTTCCTTTCCTTCGTTAATTTCTTTTGAAAACCCTGCAGAGTTTCTTTAATTATCATCAGAGTATAAAAGTAACTTGAGATTTCCACAGAGTTTCGTTCAACTGTGTTCCAGATATTTTCTGTGTGTCTCTCTCTCTGCATAATAATTAATAATTAGAGTACGTTCGTGTCTAAATTTTTGATGCACGTCTCAGCACCACGGTATAAAGTTTCTTCAAGATAATATGAATATGCTCCAATTTTATGTTGTCTACTTTTTTAATGAGTTACAAATGTGAAACTATATGCGTCTACGTATTATATTCAGCTATAGTAACTGTCCTATTAAAATCCCGATGAATCCTTACCAATGATGATGAACTGTGTTGATAAACCCATATTATAATCTCTTATAATACTTATTCAGGCTAATACGTTTCCAATTGGATTATGTTGAAAAATGGGTTCATTTCCAAGCTGGTGCTCATTAGAGATAATAAGGTTGTCCGGTTTTCTCGCAGAGTCTATTATTCAATGGGGCGAAGAGTTTTCTAATTAAATGGGAAAGGGAACGGAAGTCGATAAGAGTCCAATTAGTTTCTGGAGCATTGGCATATAATGAAATCCCGAGTCAGTACCAGTGTACGATTCGTGATGAACTATATTATATTATTTTCTAGAGCGTATAAAGTAATTAGCTAATTGTATCATTATGTATTTGGTTCATCGAATTGGTATTATAGTATTTCTTTACTAATCCAGGATCTAGTCACCGAGAATGTTTAAAAAAATAGCTCGTAATAGGCTGAGAGAGAATGCGAGGACAAGGACCAAGGACCTAGGATGAAAAAGTAGGTTGCTACGTACGTAGGACATCTGCAGTATTCATAAGGCTCTTTTCTCTGTCGACTCTTGAACTTTTTCTGGAGCGGAAACTGAAGTGCTGGATGTTAGATAAAAGATATGTATGTTGCTAAGTAGTCGAAGTTAGAAGAACGTAGAACTGTTGAGAAAAGAGAACTAAAGATAGAGAAGCCTTTGTGATGTTCCTAAAAAGTATTGCCTCAGTGTTACGAGTTAACTAAAGCCAAACCACNCCGTAGAACTGTTGAGAAAAGAGAACTAAAGATAGAGAAGCCTTTGTGATGTTCCTAAAAAGTATTGCCTCAGTGTTACGAGTTAACTAAAGCCAAACCACCTCATCATCATCCTTTATTCTCGAGTAGTCTGGAAAAGTCCTTGAGTTCCTTTGCTCTCCTTTCTTTTGTCTAGAAGGGAAACTCTGTGAACTCAAGGCTTTTCATCCTTAGAAGGCTTTTGCCCTGCTCGCTGCTGCCTGCTTCGTCTTCTCCAATAATATCACGTTGTGCATCTCACCACATGGATTTACTTAGAAGACATAGGAGGACGGAGGAAACGATATACCTTTTTGTGGGATAAAACATAATGTCTAGCCTTACCTTTGTAAAAAAGACTTTGCTTACTTGCCCGGACTCTGGAATGAACGCTTTTCGTCTCAAGTCAACTTCTAGGTCTTCTTTGTCCTCACATCCCATTCGAAATTCGAATGCGAGCGAATATGTATGACGATTTTCTCTTTTCTTACTACTTATGTGTGCTAGACTACATCTATTATGTAGAATGGACTTAGAGAGAGAGAGATACAAAACACATATCCAGGCCAAAACCTCCTTTTCCTCCATAACCTCTCTCTCTCTCTTTCTCACTCTCTCTCTCTACATATGTTTCTATAATATCTGAAATGAATTTTCAGGATGGACTCTTCCACTTTCAATTCCATTCCCCCCATCATCATCTCCTATCTACTTTAACAGATAGAAAACATACGGACACAAATGGAGAAAATAGAAAACTGTAAAATCAATGGGAGGAGATTTCCTCGAACGACACACGAATCAAGGAGCACTTCTACCACACCAGACTAAAGCAAGCAAAAGCTATAGTAGCAATAAAGTACCTTTTAAAACGTACAATGGCTTCACTAAACTAGAAAATCATAATAATCATTATAGAGTTAATCCCTCGAACAATAGAGACTAGACTTAGGAAATGAAGTTTTCCAATAATCCTCTTTTTATATTATGCTCTCGGATCTTATCTACACTCACTAGCACTACTCAGGCTTCATTCTCTACCGGATTAGATAAACTCTGCACAGTACAAAGGCTAAAGATGAAAATCCAAAGAGCATCGTACCACTCTCTGAGGTTAATACACAGAAAACTATCTTTTACACACGGCAATAACAGATACGAGCCAAAAGACGTTCCTTTTCAGCTCTTCTTCAAACATTTAGCTATCTCTCTCTCTCTTTGTGTCTCGACTATAAAAGGAAACCCTTTTCCACTTCCTTTTCTCATTCCTTTGTTGAACAGCGTGGAGGTAGGAGGTAGGAGAGCAGAAGTGATGACAGACGCTCTATCAACAGACACACAGCTGCTACATTCAACTTGTTTGTCATAAAACCGCCCACACTTCGTTTTCATCCTTCTGTTTCATGTCGTTTCTAGCATTTTATGGCTTGACAAAGTTCTCTTGCCCTGCCCTACCTCCACTCACGCTGGCACAACATTTTTATTGCCTTTTCTCATGATTTATGAGGTGAAAATCCTTTGTGGCTTCCCTTCATACTCAATGCTAACTCACTTTATGACGTTTCCACTTCAATCCTTTATAGAAATTGATGATCCAAATCTTATTGAACAGCTCTTCTAACTCTTTGGGTGACAAATATCTTTTACACAGATAAAGTTATGATGAAAACTGCAGACATTCATTTAATTCATTGAAAAACAGAAAGAAGCATATCAGTGTGTTACATCCATAAAAACTACCAAGATCCTATGAAAACCTGGAAAATATCTAACATGCTCGCACAACGTAAATCTATTTATTAAGAATGAAAAGAAATAATCCAATTTTACCGAATAAATAAAGTGGAGCTTTATACACCCTTTCAGACTTCCAATAACAGATATCAATTTTAAATGTTTTGTTACCATTTCATTAATTTCAATTACGTAACAAAGCAATAATTCATCCATTGTACTGCACTGGTTTAAATTTTAAATAAGCTGAAGAATGATAAAATAAGCATAAATTGTAGCTAGACACAAAGATAAGATTTGAAAACGATGAAAATACATCAGGTGGGGCGAAAATGGGTTGAAAAATGAGGAATTCCCTTTTATGTATTCATTCCGGAGGAGGTGTTATTCAGAATGTAGTGAAGAGGTGAGTTTTATTTGGAATGTTCTGAATAGAAATGTATAGAATGTTAAAGTGGTTGTTGGTGTGGTATAAAGGGAAACTGGAGTTAGTGGAGTAAGATGGAGAAAAGTGGGTTAGTGTCTGTGAGACGCAACGTGGTAATGTAGGGAGCGGTGAAGATGGATTTGTGATTAGAGGTCGAACAAGGGAGAGAGTTGAAGAGACGGAGGGGAATGAGTATCGGGGTTAGCGGCGGAGCATCCAAGGTCAATTCTGACGGATGTGTGTCATTCGGAGAGGAGCCAAGGCCAGGACAAGACATTCTCTGCCCCATGTTATCTTTTCATGGTGTATTACGCTTGTTATGTAGGTAGAACTCTCTAAATAATGCAACTGAACCCAATGCACTCTCATAATATCATGCATTGAGTGAGCCACCCAGAATAGGACGGGGAGACTCTTCTACTCTACTACTACTGGGCCACTACAACCACCCGAACCATACTACACCACGCAGACATGCAACAACTCATACATACAATTAACTTACCTACTTCACTTTAAAGTAAACTCTATTATGTCCAGAATTAGTAGAGCACCACTACTACCCACGGCTTTTACCTACTCATCCTTTTCCTATTTCAGACGAATGAGTCCATTTTCAAGGGTCGAAGGTAACTAAACATAATATCATCCGTTTCTCCTGAATTACTCCATGAATCTACCTTTTGATTTTTATGCCCTATTAAATTATTCGTCAAATAGCAGAATTTCTAGAGAAATCACCAACTGTTTCCCTCATCTTCTGAAACGCTCAACATTGACAAGATCCTATTTCTATCAATGATAAACAGGAAATAATTGGGAAAATGTGAATCATTTCTTAATTATCATAAAATTCATCGATGTAATTGATTGCCTGGTTAGTTTTGAAAATTCAACTGGATAAGTTGTCGTTGTCTTTTAGCGTTGGATTCTGGCTAAGATCTTGGAATTGCATCTTGCTAAATAATTGGTAAATCATGACCCTAACTCTTTGATCACATAAATAATGGCTTTATTGATGAAAATATATTGTCTAACAACAAGGTAAGTAAATGATGCGTGAACAAGGTAAGGAAAAGGCTTGAGGTATAAAGCGGAAAATTAAGTGTTTCTTATTTGCTGAAATGGTTATCGCCTAGTACTTTGCTTAGATCGTTATTTTCCTCGATATGATAATAGCATTCACGAGTAGAACAGGAAGATGTAAACAAAGAAGGTAAAAAGACAAAGGGAAGCTTAAAATTGAAGGATACGCATTTAGACATGTGTTATTGAGTTCAGAATGGTAGACATAGGGTGGATAGGTTGGTAATTGTAAGTTTTCTGTGTGTATTATTTGTAGTGTGTGATGATATTGCGATGATAGTGAGTAGTAAATGTGTGTAAGGTGTGTATCTGTATCTAAAGTGAGTTTGAAGCGTCCTGTCCTCGTTTGGTAGGAAAGTAGGATTTTAGTTTGTGGAGACAAAGGTGTTTGTTGTAGGAAGGAAATGGTAATGATGATAGCTGGAGCAGAATGAGAGTTTAGAGAGTGAGATGGGACGATGGGTGAGAGAGAGAGTGAGTCCAGACCTACTTTTTAGGAAAGATGACCTAGGAACGATGCTAGAGTTTCCTTGACCCTCTTTTCCTGCTCTTGTCCCTTTGGCCACTTCCTTCAGTCAACCCTGACTCTGTTCTGACGACCTCTACTCTCACTCTCTATCTCCACTCTGTGCACTTTATGTGGAATTTGATCATGAGGACTGGGCCGACTCCCACAATCACTCCCGACTCTACTTCTTTGTTCCATTTCCTCAGAAATTTCCATTTTCACGATTCCTGACCCTGGCCTCCTCTCCCATCTTCTGTCCTTACAATTAAGAACCAATTTTCATGGCAATAACTTCCTATCTCACCAGTCTCAACCTCTATTATATTTTTTTTCATCCTCCACCGATATCTGCCCATGCTACATACAATTTTCATCTACTTACCTACACACTACAAATAACTTTTCTGAATGTACCTTACCTTACCTTTACTCAAAGAATACTTTTATCATTCTATCACCTACACACAATAAATAACCTAGTACTACTCACATTTTTATGTCTCTCTGCGTAAAACCAGTGCATGTACTTCATGGCAGAGTTTTATGAACTGATCTATGAATGAACACTCAAATCCACTTTTACACTCTAGAATTTGTTAGGGGAGGAAATGTTCATACATATTCAACTACAGTAATAAAGACGAACAGTTTTAAACAATCTATCGTAAACCTTCGAAGCCTGTGATAACCATGTTTTAGGTCCTGTAATATTCTTACATTTTACGAATGCTAGATAAGATGACAATAAGAGGCGAAGGCGATTGTGCACCTGGTTATGAGTTATGAAATCAAACTAAAATAATAGTACCGTTGTGCCAGTGTTTATTTGGAGTCAAGTCAAGATTAATAATAAACTAATTGGGATTTTTTTTTGCTTTTTGGAATAATTAAGATTGATTAAACCTAATGAGCCTAAAGGGAGCAAATCTGTGAAGAAGCTATGAACCGTACGAATGAACGAACGAAAATTAACCTAATACTATTGAATCAAATTGAATGATGCAATGATTCATGATAAGCTGTCTTGCGACAATATTTTTATTGAACCTTTTGATTTATTAGTTGCTCTCAGAAAGCCTGTTACTATTTCCATTACCGAAAAGGAGAGGTATAAAAAATTAATTTAAAAAATATTTAGAATACTAATTAGGAAATATGAATTTAATAGCATTCTCTATTCTTTGGAATATGCAAATGACTTTTTTGGCCATGGGGGTTACAGTGGTTTTAACAAAACTGAATTGTTTTTATTATCAAATGATACATTCACAAAATATAATTAACACAAGGTAGGTGCTACATAATAATGTTATATTATTGATGATTAGTTTTAAGTTTTAATACCCATATATAGTACATAAGTGCATGGTATATATAGGTAGGCAGGTTTGCTAAGCATTTGCAAATGCTGAGGAAGTAGAGGAAGTGTATTTTTAATTAATTAGTTACAACGAGACAGTCAGATTTGCATAAAGGTTATTGATGACAGTTATTTTTTACTCTTAATTATATATTCAGTCGATAACTAAAAATCAAAATATTAGAGACATAATAATTAGAGAGGATTACATGTCTTATTCTTTCTTGAAGTCTTTCTGATATTAAATAAACTTTTGGCGATAAGCAAACGTAAATACAAGTTTGCAGAAAGAAAAATATTAAGTTTTCATTGGATTTCATATGTTTCATTTGACAATGAAATCAAAATGATTTTTACATGAATATAGAGAAAATGTCATTATTATTGGCAGCATAGAGGAATTAGAAGGAGAATAGTAGTATTGTCATTTTATTTTAGTTTCTGCAATAATTGGCAACTTAAATTTGCAAGCGCATATTGTTAGTACGTTTTTGCAAATTGAGGAAACAATTAACGTTATTATTATTGACTATTTTAATTATTATTCAATGGAGACAATGACTAG
>JABASI010005310.1:0-12507 GCA_019776505.1 Tomocerus nigrus | reverse complement strand
TGTAGATTTTCAGATTTACTCTACTATTGAACATTGAAAAAAACTATTGCGGCGGCAGACGAAAATTATTGACCGTTTTCTGTCGTTAAGAGGAGGGGGGGAGGAGCAAATTGAACACCGACTCCTAACTACCTCAAGAGATACTTCAAGCGTGTAGACCAACTCACAGGGAACATTTGGAATGCAAAATAATTATCAAATCCAGTTTCAAAGTTTCAATTCTAGCCATTACACTGCTTAATTATTACCAATGAAGTTTTACATTTGATGTGCATGCATTATCCAAGAAGCGGAAAGATATACCAAGGATCAGGACCAGCCAACAATTTCAAAAGGGAAGTGAACAAAAAAGGGAAGTGAACAAAAAAGGGAAGTGAACAAAAAAGCTAAGCTACCGCATAAATTTTTGTGAATCGCTAGAAGGAAGATTGAGTCGTAAATTCATCAGCAGCGTATTAGATTTCCAATAGATAATACCTGCACAATTCTAATAGAGATTAACAATGGACTTAAAGGATTATATGAGAAAAATGAAAGAGGATGAAGCCTCTATATCTGAGGCACAAAAAAAGAGAGGGATTAAGCCTAAGGAAATAGATCCCGAAGTCGCTGAGTCCTTTCTTCGGGATAAAGAAAATCAGTCATCAAACTTGCCAATGGTGGAACAAATGTTTAAAAATCTTGGTCATCTAGCTCCAGAACATAACATTTTTAATTATTATAAAAATCTCGCCCAAATCGAGCTACAGAGAAAAAGATGGCTAAAGCGTCACCCTCCTGCTCCCTTGCACTACAAGCGGAAGAAAGCAGATTTCACTATTATTCAGCAGAAAAAAGTGATACGTAGAGGGTCATTACATGCTCTTCCGTGGAAATTAAATATTGGTAAAATGAGGAGTGAAGTTGAGCTACCACCTCAGCCAGAATTAAGAACTGCTTCACTCTTAGCAATTAAATATGGAGGTAAAAGTCTTCCGAGGCCGTGGCAGAAGTACAAAAAGGTGCTTGAACACCGTCGCGTCCTTGCACACGAACAAGATGACTTCATCGACTACGAATTTACCAATAGATTGCGAAGTATCAACACGCCAATGTCTGCTGTTCTGTTCCTTCATATTCTTGAAATACGAAATGTTTCGGCAACAACACCAAGTAAATAGCCAGTACCGCACTTTCTCTTTCAGTAGGATCGTACCATATGAAACTTTCCCCATTTGGAATATTTGGAAATGAAGATATATGATTTGGCATTTTTTATCTATTAATTTTCTAGCACTGCTAGGCTCTTTACCAATTTGTTTTTACTGCATTGTTTCCGTCGGACACACGAAGAAAGCTTCCAAGATTTCACTCGGGAGAAAAATTAAACATGTTAAATTGGACTTTTCCATTCATTTCAGTTTGGAAGTATAAGAGATTAAAGATTTTTGAGCGTACATTACAAATGTTGATATCAAGGGAGATTGATGTTGTATCATGATTTTTCTTAGATATCTGCGACTCGTAATCATCATTCAAATAATGTTAAGATAGAAGTCTGGTGTTTTCAAGACCCAGAGACGCAATATGTCATAGGAATAACAGAGATTCATCTGTATGAACTTATCAAAGATATCCACGGGTTCCAATCCCATCCGATGTGGGTAGATGGAATGAAAACAGGGTTATTGTCCTTTGAATTCGCTTTTGCATACGGATGTCTGGGATATGGACATAGCAATCAAATACGAAATACTGCAGTTGAAATATTTGACACTATTGGGAACTCAATGTTTCCAAGAGTTTCTCTGTTTAGCAGCTCGGATGAAGATGTGATAATGACTCCGTTTGAAACACGAGTTCCAAATACTCTGAAACTTCTGGACTCTGAGTCGATGCTCCAACAACTAGTTTACCTTCCTCCGCAATTTATCAACGGGACTTACCTCGAAGGAGCGACTAAATGTCTTCCCCTTGCAATGAAATTGGAAAAAGTTCAATTTTATGAAGGGCTCCCAATACATTGCCCAATTTATAACAAGATTTATCAAAGTAGTGTTGAGGCGGATTTCAATGATGTGTACGGAGAGTACATTGTTATCAGACACCGGAAGGATCGACTCTATTATCTTCATGATTTGGTCAATGGGCCACAAAATGATATCGAAGAAACGGACATGGCTACCTATTTATTCCAAGAATTGCACCAAAAAGATTACGAGCAAATTCTGGACAATGACGACGACTCTGTACGTCATGGTGTCAATTATGTTTATCCCCGTATGATAAAATGTGACGAGAGGGTTCCCATTGTCTTGAGTAAGGAAGACGAGGAATTTATGGATCAGTTTCCATCTGTTGTACGACAATCAGGCTACCTTGCTTTGT
The DNA here is from genome assembly GCA_019776505.1 of Tomocerus nigrus. Taxonomy (NCBI): domain Eukaryota; kingdom Metazoa; phylum Arthropoda; class Collembola; order Entomobryomorpha; family Tomoceridae; genus Tomocerus; species Tomocerus nigrus. Next base: position 10,140 of record JABASI010005310.1, on the reverse strand, counting down.
TATTTGGCTACAGTCCTTTGCCACCTCCGGAAAGCTTCCTCAATGATATGGAATACCCATTGATCATAACACAAAAAGAAAGAGTAATATGGAAACGTTTCGGATGCAAACAAATGATGGCTATTTGTCTACTTAATATTACTAGTTTTTGGAAGTACCTTAAGAAATTATGGATGTACTTCTTCCCCAATGTCACTCAAAAACATGTAATCAATCAGAAATATCAACTTGATATTAAAACAAGCAATCATTTTTACCAAATCGTTTTCCTATTTCTAGGACCCCGATATTTCAGTGACGACAGCCTCTGTTCCTGGATCAGTGACACGAGTCCATTCATATTTTGTAAGCGAAGACAAAGATCGTAATGTCACTGAAGTCATGCGTCTCGTTCAGAAAACAACAGCACTGTTAGCGTTAGAAGAGGTTGAAGAAGAAGCAAAAAAAGAAGAGGAGGACAATCACAAAGGAATCGTCCATAACAATCCTCTTGAACAACCAGTTGACAATGTGCCATCTGCTTGCCCTGCTGCTCTCAAACATGCTAGGGGTAAGAGACTAACAATGCTACCAGAATCAAAGGAACAATCGAAGGAACAAGCACCAAAGGAAAAGGAACTGGCTCCTGAAGAAATTACCAAAATGTTTATCAGTAGCCTGTATGATGCTGCAATGGTTCGCGATAGATATCGAGCTGAGTCCGACGGTCCCGATCATCCTCCTCGACCCACCTAAATTTTACTCATTCTAGTAGTGCCTGTACAATAATAAACTTAAGAATTACCCCACAACTCCAGGTACGTAGTACATATACTCGCTTGGAACCCATTCAAATCAGACGAAGAATGTATGTATGCCTTTCTTCTAAATTGGAGAAAGTCCCATGATGAACATCCTAGATAACGTGACAAGATAACTGAAGTGGCCATCTTTATAAATTATATTATTCTTACTTTAATTTCCGATTCCTAAGTATATGTCGCATATTCGCGGACTAAAGTCGATTATTCACTTCCAACCACCATGCACCATATAATTTTCGTATGGTAGTAGTTTAATACATCTTAAGTAGGTATCTAAATACATATCTGTAGTTATATTATAATATCCTTTTAATTGGGGTTTGATTCTAAGTTATATTGTTTTCATGCTTTTAATTTGATAGCAATTAAAATAACGATAGTCTTCTATGATAAAATAAAAACTACGAAAATCTCAAAAATGCAATAAATACTAGGTACACTGGTACACTAGTATAAATACACCAACGTTAAAGTTGTCTTTGTTTAGAAGACAATAGAGCAAGTTTCTTTTACAATTTGGCAATAAGGGAAAGAGAAACAGAAATGATGGTACGCTACGGAGTGAAACACTATTCATAGTTCTAGAATAAATAAAACTATTAGAGAAATGGTTTGCAACATATTATTTTGTCCCATTTTAATTCGGCTTTTCAGTGTTTATAATATAATCTTTACAATTTTTGTACCACTATTGTACGCATTACATAAACAATTTACGATGACATTTCCTATAATAAAACACACCTCATATATATTTGCCGAATTAACTGATATCATTTCTTCCTTTACACCAATAGCGAACAAGAATATCTATTTCACACATAGCACATAATATTATAAAATATAAATATTTATTTATATTTCATCTCTATAACTGATTTATACTTAATTGTTGTAATACCATTGGAATTTCGAGTTTATTACAGAATACTAGGACTTCAGTGTACAGTACAAGACATATTGGATTACCGATTCAAGTTTGAGAAACAGAAATTATATGTGAGTGGACATCTTAGAACATTCAGACAGAACACTCGTAAGAACACCGAAATTTTAACTATTATTTTCCTAAAATTTCCAATAGGTTTGAGATTGACATATAAATTGAAGACCAAAATATAGAAACAAGTATTAAGATTTAACACTCCATATTGCCATTGTCTCACGTAACATTATTGGTTCACGGAAAAAAGGAAGATTTTGTATACACATCAGAAATATATACCATCACAAATTACTTTGTGCAGCAGGTTGAATTTATAACAATAATAATTTTAATTTGGTTGAAATTAATTAAATCCCAAAGCATCTTGAATAGTTTTAGCGCTTTCCCACAACGTAGTTTTCGCAAAGATTTGCTCGTGGATATCACCTTTTTGCAAAAGTTTATCCATTGCATAATCCTTGCGAACAAACGCAAGGTCTTGCTCACGAAGTTTCATTATTGGGCAAATGTCATTTCGACCATCACCTGTATAAATCACCTGATCAAATGGACCATATTCTGACAAATATTGAAGGAGCGCTTTTCCTTTGCACAGATTTTTTGGACAAATATTACAACTGGTCTGGTTATCATAAGGCAAGACATGAAGTCGTCCTTCTGTAGTGATTTCCGAGGGGTTAGTGATTATATAATCAACTTTAACCCCAAGTTCTTCAAAGAAGACTTCGATAAAGAACTGGTTAGCATCTGATATCACCATCAGCTTTGTTGAATCAGGATTCGCTTGACGAACTTCCTCAATCTTTTTCAACAGAACTTCCATTCCTAGTTATCCATTAAAAACACAATGCCTATGCATTTATTTGACAATACAGTAGAATATTTTATCAGTTGGCGAAAGTAATTGAAAAGAGATTTGTAATACCAGGGGTAAATTTCATTTTTTGACAAAAGCGTCGTATATCTTCTATTGTAACCCCTTGAGCAGCCAGGAAAGTTAAAACTTTGTCCATATATTCTGTCCAGTTTTTCCCATTGTACACCTTCTTTACATCTTCCGGGATTGCACAATCTGTGATAGAAGCAACTGCGACATCAGAATTCTCGTGCACAATCGTGTGGTCAAAGTCGAACGCGTAAAGAATTCGAGGTACATCTTCTGAATTCTACAGAAAAATATAATCAATATTTTAAATCTTACTAGTCAGATTTTCATATACTATACTTCTATTGTACGCACACCAACCAGAACCATGCACAATATAGTGCACCGTTTCATCTGCGTCATCATATCAATTTGGGTGCTGGATATGAGATGGAATGTGTTTTGGTCCTTGTTCTACTGCCTTTACTGCTTTAATTACTTTAAAAATATGGACATTATGAAAAACTGTGTTTGATCATTATTATCTATCTTCCTGCTTTCTTGACGTCCAACCTGTATTTCTAAGTAAATTCTAACGTATTATAATTTATGACTTGGTTAAAACGTTAGACAGAGTTGCTGAGCTGAACGAATGCCGTGACATTCTTTAATAAAGTAGGCCACGATGTTTAATGGAACGCAAGAGAAATTTATTTAATCAACATTATAGGAACATCGAAGGAAAATTGAATGAACATATTAAATTACATTCTTTAAGGTTGCATATTCATATTTCTGGTTAATTCAATTAAACAAATATTAGACAGAAATACATTTAATACTGGTGGTTGATATAAAATTCTAAAACATGCTTCTTCTAAATTAGTAATTAATATAATACAATTAAAAAAGCAAAAATTAATTTCAAAAAACTATCGGGCACTTTTTGTGACTGTCACTGGGGAATAAAGACTAAAGGCGGAGCTGCAAAGAAACTCAAACTTATTATAATAGCCCTTATCATCGGAGAGATTTCTACTTGATTACGGATTGCCAATTATAACTATTGACAAACTACATATACATTTACATCTAGTAAATAATAGCACAGTATTAATAAAATGGATTAAAATACCGTGACCGTAAAATATGTATACTTGTAATAAATGCATAAGGTTGATATACAACCATAAAAATAATAATAAATATGCGCTATATGCGCAATTAATCCGTAGACGTAGCACAGTACAGAGAGTACACCTTGAGTCACAGTCACATCACATCAATTCAGTAGCAGCCTATTCTTCACAATTCATCCAACTGAAATAATAATAATAATAATAAAAATAATAACACAGAAAATTATTAAAAGTTATTCAATGCAAAATACAAACACATAAACATACCAAGTCGTCAGCATTTAATCCTTCAATTTCATCTTCTACTTTTGCTTCTTCTTTGATTGGTTCTTCGATTTTAGCCCTTTTCCTAGCCATATCTTCATCTTCTTCTCGTTTTACTTCTCTTTTCTTGAAAATATTTACTCCTGATGCTCGTTCTTCGTCTATGACATTTACCTTCACCGGAAATACTGATGTTAACTTGCCTACCAAGTCTCCTGGCAAATTCCTTTCAACCAGATGTTCAAAATACAGATCCACATTGTCTGGTTTACACTGTCCATTTGGTAACTTCTTTTCTGATGGTAGTTCACCAAGAATTTTGCTCGCAACCAAATCCCGAAACTGTTTAACATATGGATCAACGGGGCCTTCAGATGGTACAAGTGGGGATTTCAATGATTTCGCTGAAATTAATTCATCAATTAATTGGTCTTTATCAACAAGACCGTCTTCATCTGAAGGAAGATTTTTCACCAATAGCGGAAAGTCAGGAATCGAAATATCCTCAGCATAACACAATTCCATGTATGAAAGACACTGTAATATTATATACAATTAATATTAGTTATTATTCAATCCATTTGACTTCACAATTCTGGTTATGGGACTAATAGAACAACTTCACAAAATTAATATCTAAAACCTTTTTTTCCATATTTGGCAAAAGCAATCCTATTACTGGCGAAGAATTAAGGCGGTACACCTTTCGCACAATGGCAACTCTGTTGGCTTTATCCATTGCCTTTAACAAGGCATCAAATTGTAAGGCAGCATTCTAACGAATTTAAAATAAATCACGATTTAAATCCAATATTATGTAGAATGTAGGTCAATATTACACATTCAATAAAATATATAAATTCATACAATTTCCATAGCTTTGGGATAAAACAGGTTTACGCCGTCTCCGACCATGTAACAGGGTTTAATGAGTTCCTTAGGGCAAAACACTAAAACTTTCAAACACTTATTTCCACTCGCATATGAATCTTCTGTTTCCAATTCTGTAAATGACAATAATTATTACCATTTAAGTATGTACGCAAATGTACAGACAAAAATACTTTCAATGTTTCAAAGACACAATACACAAAATTATTAATTATATTTTAAAACATGAATACTATTAATATCAATTATTAGCATTAGTAACCATCGATCATAATTTTCCTTACCATTATAAGGAACAAGTTTGTCTCCGTAATAGTGTGCCTTTCCAACCTCTTCTTTGTCGATAATTGTTCCATCGTTCTCTTTCCAAGTCGTATCAGTTTCAACTATATCTTTGCCCCTAGCTACTTGTACTTCAGACGGCTGTCCTCTTGAGGCGGCACTTCCTTCTTCAATGTAAGTTTTTGACATAGTTTGCGCTTTATTTCCACGAATCGATAAATAGGAGGCCACATTAATTTGTATATCAGCTCCGATTTCCAAAACCACATTCCAAGGTGACGGACGGACAGGCTTTTTAGAGCATGTGTTTGCTAATTGTACAGTAGCCTCTTTGTATGTTGAAATCGTACAATGGTCCTAAAATTCCAAAACAAAATGAATTATCTTGCTAAATAAAGAAAACTGGCTGACAAAGAGTCGAAAGAGGTGCATAATAATAAAGTACTAGTAATAGTTGTAAATAACAAGACAAATTATACAATTAAAATTTTATAACTTACTCCAACAAGAACATTTTCAAGCATTTCTATATTGCCTTGTTGGACCTTATTTCTTGATTCAGGGTTAGCAACACTGTAAAAAAACTTAACAATAGAAATCGCTCGCCCATCTTAAAGTTTTTAGGTTAATTTTACCTTGAGTCGGTTAAAAATAAATTTTGGAGTTTCAGTCAATGATTTCTGGACAATATATAACATAATTACTACAATCAGAAGTAAGAGCGCCTTACATAATACTAACGCAGACGTTTTCAGCTTCTATTTTATTTTTCAGTGTCTTGACTTCTTTCTCTGTAAGACTTGTTGACAAATCGCTAAAAAATAGAACTTTCTTGATCCTATACAAATCATCCCTAAAACATCAAAAATAAAATCATTTGCTACTTGATTCATGTGTCGAATCTATGAAGTTTGACCGTTAGACCTGAGCAGTTGTTCAGAACCTCAAAAACACTTACTCTGCTTGGAGACTTATAGATTCACATACAGCAAGCAATGACGACACCGGATTTACGGCTTTTGCTCTCGGTTTCTTGAAGACATCTTCAACTATCTTCAACGATTCCCAGGCTACTGGACCAAACTGATAATTCTTGGTCATATCAGCCCTTGCAATACAAATGTCATCCTGATTTTCTGAAAATATCTACAAAGCACACTATAGGTTTAGTATTCGTGTAATGCCCAACTAAAATAAATAAAATATTATAATATTGACATATTTTATTAAATATAAATATAAACAAATATTTTTTAGCTTTTGAAATATTTGGTACCTTGTCCTGTATGCATTGTCGAACCAACGCGAGAGTTTCATCACTAATTCCACTATCTTGAAGCCCTCCTGCTTCCACGAGGTATACACACAGATCCTAAAATGTTTTTATGATCTATAACTTTTTTGTAAAAATAAATGCACTTCAATTAACACAAACCATATTGCTTTTCAGGCGTCTTACCTTTTAAATTCGTTTTGCAGAGTAAGCAATTAAAACCACACTAAAGGACATGTTTAACCTATTTTATCATGTAAAATATTATGCTCGCAGTAATAGAGTAATACATTTTATTTATCATGGAAATGAACCACGAATCCATCGAACGGAAGCTGGCACTGGACTCGTCGAACCAAGTATGTGTTTTATCTAGGCCCACATTATTATAAGGTTTTATTAAATTAAATATTATCGGTTACGGTTCGATCGATCGCGGTTGAATATCGGACTAATCGACCTTTTTGTCTATTGACCGGATTGTGAAGAAATTTTATCTTCCAAAGGAACACCAAAACACTAAAATTCCTGCTCCATTTCATCGATTACTTCTTTACAAAACAATACGGGGAAAATAGAGAATTCGAATGGATGAATGAAATACGCTCCTACCCTCTCGTTTCACTCTCACTTGTCTTGAGACAAAACACCAACGTGAATGGACTATTGACTATCTATGGACTTAAAAATTATCAAATTATCATACTCGTAATGAACGATTAGCCTATACATTCAAAATAGCAGTCGCAGTTAGCATTTGTAAATTTTTCCAAAACTATCAAAATAAACTATTAATTCATTTTGCATATTATGAGAAACAACCAAGCAATTCCCAATGTGCCTCTGTTTCTATTTTCCGTCCTTCAGAATAGGATCGCTAGTAGCAGTCAGTAATATTAATAAATGTGCTACTACTGCTACTACTACTAGTGATCAGGTGATCATGATGTCTGATAGTCTGACCTGAAGGACCGTAAACAGAAACATCGTCATCGTCTATTGAGCATGCAAAATTTTAATAAATTGAATACTAATCTACATTATTCCAAATTCCAACCTTAGGAGACGGCAATTTTGATCTACTCCCCATCGTTTACTGCTTTTCCTTGGCTGTTTGGTTACAAATAATGACAAAACTGATACAGATTGGTTTGTTGATCCGCCTGTGTGGATGGTGATGTCGAGAAGATAAACTTGTTATTGCGTTGAAAGCAGTCAGTTGCCAGTCAGCAAGTCAGCATCGATTCCAAATAAAATGCAGTGGGTCCTTTCTTCGTTTGTTGGTATTTCATTCGAGCCTTCTTTTGTCTTTCCCTAAGGCCAATTGACAACGATCAACGATAAATTCGGTATAACAGACAGGTGACAGTTTACACTTTACAGATTTCCTACATTTAATAATACATTATAGTTTGAGTGAATGTCATTGTCATATTGTAAATTGTACCTACTTATAATATGATAATACGCAGTAAACAAACGTAATGAATTAATCATTCACCATCACCATTCACCAATATTTCATTATTTTTACAATAAAAATAAATAACGTTGTTTACGTTTTTACTTATCATAAGTAGTGCAGTAAAACTAGAAAGTAGTACTAAATACTAAACTAAGTTGTAACTTTGTAAGTAGTACAATACGCAAAAATATGATGATTTAGATGCAATGAATTGAATGATGATGCACTTGCATTATTATATACCTTTGACTGATGACAATGACTAAAGGATGAAGCTGACACGCCCAGCAAACATACAAAGTTAAAATTCAAGTTGCGGCTTGATCTTGATCACAAATAATTTTCGTTTTCGTAAAAAATTTCAAATGGCTAAATAAAAGCAGCAAACACAAAAGACAACGAATGATGAACAACGATATAAAGACCGTACATAGATGTGTACCGACGAATTAAATTTATTGGTGGCGCCATTAATGAATCAAGAACGGCTGTTGGCTGTTTCAGAGAAATAGGTATTGTGAATTGTCAATTGTGAGACTGAAGTGAACGAAGTGAGATTTGAGCAGTTTTATAAGGAACCTAGAGAGAGAGCCAGCCAGCCGATGTGGATGGGAAGGGGCAGCATCAGGAAGAAGATCACACTTTTTCTGAATAGCTTTCAGTCCCCACTCCCCACTCCCCATTCCTCATCCCCCACGAAATTTTATATATTTGTTACCTTTTGAATTGAAACGTCCCAGTATATGTAGTGAAACAAAAAGGTCTTTCCATGCTTTTAAAAAGCTTAGGGAATGACATTTTTACTAACAGATTCAAATGCGTAGTAACAATGCGTAGTGCGTAATCCAAAAAAAATATCACAATAAATTACTAATACTATATTAGGGGGGCGAGCAGCTTAAAATTACTCTAGAACGCAAATATTTTGAAAAAATAGGATTTATTCGTGAAACTGTACATAAACGTAACGTACCTAAGTATAATAATATTTTTCGGATTCTACGCGTTCGAATCTGTTAGAAAAAAATGTCATTCCCTAATTCATATTCAACAACGTTTTAAAAGCAAGGAAAGGCCTTTGTGTTTTAATACATACTGGGAAATGGGAATCAATCCCGAATCCCGAGTTTCAATACGAACTGTAACTACCTATAGTATCTATAATATAATAATGGATTTCTATGATGTAATGTACTGCATAAATCTCATCTATCGATCTTTGTGCATAGCATAATATTATTATGTGTACTGTACTGTGTACATATCTTACAGAAGAGACAGTTGATAGTTATAATTTAATTTAGCCTATAGCAGGATGCTTTAAAACGCATGAGAGTTAAGAGTGAGATAAATCTTTCGTGTTCCGAGTTCCGGCATGCTGCGTACACTGCATGAGAAATAAAATTTTTTTTTGACCATTCAAGGATATTGGTAATAATTTGATTTAATTGCAGATACATTTGCTCTTTCAATTTTTTAATTGGCCATATTAAACGTGCACCTTTTCCAATGGAACTTTTTTAGCTTGAAAAAGCAACCAAACATGAAAATATTGCTAATAAGATGTTGGTGATAACAAAAGCACATTAAAAAAAAGCAAACTGAAAATATTAAATGCATTAACCCATATATTATGTAATGGTTTTACGTGGTCGTTGTACATTACAAATACAAGTAAGTACAACATTGAGTTAGGAAGTTAAATTTTAAGTACCTATATAACACATTATAAAGGGTGTCTAAGAAATGCACATACAGATTTCAAACATATATAAATATGTAGTACAATACAGTACGGTTTCATAGTATTTTTTTCTGAAATCTGTGTTTCAAGAGCTACAAAATAGGTAAGTATCATATAAATAAGTTCACCCGTTTGGGAAGAGGAGCGAACATTAACATTTTTCAAAACGCGATATTCACTGCTTCAAAATTTCAAAATAATTTCAAAATAATTTCAAAATAAAATCCCCGTAAAACATTTAGTGAGAGAAGGAATACACGGGCAGACAACATACAGATACACTATCATTAGATACTTGAGAAGTGGAAATGTAAATTACAAGCGTATCTGATGAAGACACTGTCTCAAGGGACCCCAGGAAGCATTAACAAGGACAAAATCGCATTAACCAAGGATCCATCCCTTTTTCTTAGAGTTGCCACAAGAAAACGTTTTTTGCCGAAGTCCACAGTTAGGCACAGTGAACTC
>JABASI010005309.1:0-12509 GCA_019776505.1 Tomocerus nigrus | reverse complement strand
TAGCATTGAATTTTATGCAATAATTTACGCTTATTATAACTGTAACTCTAATTGCTTTATTATCGGACACTATACTATAATAACAAATAGTTATCAAATCAGTTACTTTCCCATTTGCCTTTCACTTTACCTGTAGATAAATAGTATAAATAGCAGAAAGTAAAATGACATAGCATTTAAAAAAAGGTAGCTGTTTTATTTATTTTTCTAAAAAAGCAGTTGCGTTTTTTTCCCTGGATATTTAGTGCCCGAAGGATGGTAGCATAAGTAGGTACGTACGACGGTGATGCATGCATGATGGTTTAAATTGACTCTGCTGGTATTTTGGGCCGGGCAGAAATTGGCAGTTGAGCATTCAGTAGATATATTATGCTCCGAATTGTAGCTATAATATTATAGCTGTCTGTCTCTGGAAGTGGGTCTTGTCTGTATATTAGCCAGTTGGCTTGTCCGACGTCTGACAGTCAGCTGAATTAACGAAGGAAAGTAGAGCAAGTTTGGCAGAAGAAGATGATCCGGGATACTCACTCACACACAAGACAAGAAGGTGAGGCTTTATACACAGACAGATATCCTGTAGCGGAATAACGGATAATATTATTCGTGTCGTGTGGTAGCTAGGGCTACAAGCTACAACAGCTTAGCAACCTTTATTTAGTTTTGCACAGAACGAGACAGTAGAATAGAAACTACAATAAAAACAGAGAGGAGTGCAAACTGTGGGAAGTGTATACGTAGGGAAGGCAGGCAGGCAGGCACGGTTTCTCTCCACGAAAATTCCTCTGCTCTGCTGACTCCGGTTGCTGGCAGAAAACTGACTCCTCCCTCCTTACCATTCGTAATTATTTACCGATTTTCAAGTCAGTTTTATTGCTGGAAGTCACTTTTTTTAAATCCACAATTAACATCAGAAGAAGCCCTGTTCAGTGTCTATAATTAGGAGTCGGATTCAAAACCGAAATTTGACAGGTGAGCTTTATTATTTTCTTGCTATTTTCTATTCAGTATTGAACTGTTTTTGCTGCCGAATTAGATGGAGTACGTCATAGGCCTTGGGTTCGTCTGTCGTCACTAGTAATACTAGTGAATTAAGATTGTTTACTTTATGAACTGCTATAACAACGATTCATTTTTTTTAGTTACACAGCATCAGATAAAATTATATTCCGCCGCTGTTGACCAAAGATCAACTGCGTTTGTTTTTAGCATTCACGCCTTATTTACCTATATTTTATTTGTGATTCAAATTTAGTTTTTATTAGATATTTAGATAGGTATTTTTGCTTTTGTACTTGGCTATTAATTAGCCGGTCGGCGATCCCCACATTTAACATTCATTTTTATTGAAGAGTAGTAATTACCTATTACAATCACCTGCAAAGGATGATCTTCTTGAACTTGAAAGGAAACTAGTATCTATATGATCTAGCAAATACCTTGTACCTGGATAAAAAAATTGTGAGATTTTTTAGGCCCAGATTATTCATTTATTATACCTACTGATTTATAATAATAGCTTTTGGCTCGTCCATTTGACTCCAATGGGTGTGCTTATTAATTGCTCTATTTATTTTAAAGATCTGAAATAGTAGTTGGGGTGTAACACATGAATAGAATATAATAATTGCATAAAAATTTCTTGGCGGTCATTAAACGAGCCTAGTATGTAGTATCCCTGGTAGTATCTTTTAAATCCGAAAATAAACAGTAGTTTTGTGGTGTAATATTTAAATAGGATTAACGACATCTAGGAATACGGTCGCGTTGATTTTTATTGTTTGTTTTGCTGTGCGTAATAATGTGAAACTGAGATAAAGGATTGTCCTCTATATATTTACCTACTCCTATTCCAGGAAATATTTGCTACGTCAATTTCTATTGCATATTCATGTGTGCATGATAATAAATAAAGCATCGTTAGCATGTAGAAATAGCACAGTTCCGTGTAGTGACAGAAAGTGAGTCATTCCTTTACTGTGCTTGCTAATAGTTGTGTAGTATTAGACTATTGGCCGTACTTCGTACTGACTCTTGAGGATAATTGTATTTTTATCAGTCTTACGTAATTTTTATGGCTCACTAATTATTATTCAGCCTGTGAGGCAGGGGAGTGCAATGAAAAGTGGTATAGTCATCATCAAAATCCATCAAAACAGAATTGCAATTACTGATAGTAATATTAAATTAATATTTACAGATTTGGATCTGGAGCACTGATGACTGAATTCGAATGTTAAACTTTCTCTATCATCTGATTTGGTCGTCGATTAAGAGTTTCTTTTGACGAGCGTTTGTCAAACTTTGTGTAGAAATTAATTGTTACTTCGCTCCGCTGTCCGTCAGCGTCTGTCGTCTCTCGTAAGTAAAAAACTAAGTCAACATGTTCACTATCCAATTTTTATTGAGATAAAATTAACATTGCTTAATCTCTGTTATCTATTAGCATTGTATAAGCTTGCATAGTTTCATGTATGAGTAATAGATATTGTGAATTACCTTATTATCAGTTACTGTTTAGCAAAGGGAATGAACATTTCTTTCCATGACATCCTATCACCTTATCTATTGTATCACTTAGCAGAAAATATTGTAGCAATGTTGCTGTATTGGAATAATTGATTTGATATTTCAGAATTCGATGCTTCAATTTCAATTATTCAATTACCAAAGTGGCAGCAATTATCTATGCCTTGCAATTAAATTGTGATTCAGATTTGAATTTGGTTACTGAATCTGTAAAGTGATCTTATTCAACGGTTTGAGTGGGTCAATTTTATATTTTGTATTACTTTTAAGTCAACGTCATAAATTTTGAAATGCGTTAGCGCTAGGTATGAAAGTGAAAACTAATGACTACGTGCAAAAATTCATTTTCATTGTCTATGTCCATTTAATCATTATCAGCCTGATAAATCAAATCGATAATATTTTGTAGGTTGTAAGTACTAGCGATCAGTTGATTATGATTATATACAACCGGGAGAAGTCCTTGAAACTAAAACCCTTTTAATTACTTCATAGTGATACTTACTATACAAACCCTTAAATTTACGTTAATACCAGTAATATAATTTGTTATATTCGTGGCAGAGTAAATGCTGCATTTTCCAATTTTTCCATTGCTCCGTGATATCTGTATATATGCAATATATGTAAAGCTACTTGAATATAAAATGTTTGCTGAAGCTGAACAGGACTTGTAATTTTATATTAATCAAACGCTATGAATAATACAATTAATACATTTACAATGCGATACAATGTCAAACGTGAGTGATGAACAATGAATCTGTAAATCTGAGATGAATTATATGAAAAGTATGAGTTTTTAGTTAAATATCGTGACCATTTAGTGTGTACTTATGGCAGCTACTTTAATATAGTTACATTGCATAACATGAAGAGGAGCTGCCGTTGTATTTTCTATTATATTCCATTGTATGTAGCACGTAGGAGGATTATGTTAACACTCGTACTTAGTCATTCAGTTAGAGTGCTTCTTTTTTCTGCGTTAGTATTGATATAAGTTGATAATGTGAATGAATTGTAATTGACGATGATGTGAGTTTAAACGGCATTAGTCATTGATGTGAGCCGTAAGTAAGTAAGGGCTGATTAGAAGTAGTGAGTAATGTTCATTTAAAAGAGATAACAATTGAATTGATGATTTTATTCCTGTTTGGTTCAGTGCAGCCGTTAGAAGGAATCATCTGTCCGTGCTGGTTTGTATAGACGGCTGACGGATTGCCTTGTTGAGGAAACAGGGACGTGTGGGAAAAGGAATTAAAAAAAGTGACTGAATCTGTGACACTGAGTGACTCTCGGCGAATGAACAAATCAAAATGGTCTCTAGTCGAATGAAGCATGTGTTGCATTGCATTTTGTTTGCGACGATTGTGATATCTTTCGAAATCTTTACGGGAGGGATCGTTTTCGGGCAGCGACCGGAAGAGTTGAATCCTTGGGACACGTATGGAGTATTGACGACCGTAGCACTTTATCTCTTAAGACTGTTGACATTCTTAGCTCTGCCCCAAGTCATATTTAACGCCCTTGGCCTCGTCCTCTTCAATGCTTTCCCAGAGAAAGTCCTTTTAAAGGGCTCACCCCTCCTAGCCCCATTTATTTGCATCCGAGTGGTCACCCGAGGCGACTTCCCCGAACTTGTCAAAAAAAATGTGACGCGCAATATTAACTTGTGTTTGGATGTGGGCGTTGAGAATTTTATCTTTGAAGTTGTCACGGATCGCCGCATTCCAGGATTGTCGGAATTTATGCGAGTCAGAGAAGTCGTCGTCCCCTCCACCTACGTTACCAAAAGTGGTGCCTTGTTCAAATCACGAGCTCTTCAGTACTGTTTGGAGCAGGATGTCAACATTCTCTCCGATCACGACTGGATCGTTCATCTAGACGAAGAAACCATTCTCACCGACAATTCTATTAGAGGCATCCTCAACTTTGTTCTCGACGGAAAACATTTATTTGGACAAGGTGTCATCACCTACGCTAATGATCATGTAACATAATAAACTTTTCGTTATTATTATTATTATTATTATTGTTATTATTGTTATTATTATTATTGCTACTACTACCTACTTAGTATATTTCCTGAGATTACTACTATTATTAATATTATTCAATAATGGAAGTTCCATCACCTGTACAATACCAATACAATAATTGTCTGTCTATTTTTGGATGCAAGCATCATTTATTTTCATAAATTACAATACTATGCATCAAATTATATTGTATTATATTATTATAAATTATAAATATTAATCTATGTCAAACTGATTAGGAATGGATTGATTTAATTAGGTGGTGAATTGGGTTACTACTTTGGCTGACAGTTTTCGTGTGGCGGATGATATGGGAAAATTGCGGGCTCAATTCTATTTGTTTCACAAGCCGTATTTCTCTTGGAAAGGCTCTTATGTCGTTACACAGGTGAGTTTTCCATTATTACAGAGATAACAAATAGAATAAAATCAACTTCTGCAGTTATCTTTCTCATTGCCGTTTGGACATTGTGTGACGAGAAGTAGGGCACAAAAGTATTCAATGGCTATTGTTTATTTTTTATTTATTTGATGTGCTCGAGATTTGTTATCCTGTTTTAAATGCATAGTGAATAAACAATAACCCTAATTGCTTTGTGATGAACAGGTTGGAGCAGAACGAAAAATCTCATTTGATAATGGACCTGATGGTTCTGTGGCTGAAGATTGTTTCTTCGGCATGAAAGCATATTCTGAAGGTTACACATTTAATTTTGTGGAAGGTGAGATGTGGGAAAAGTCACCTTTCACAATCTGGGACTTTCTTCAGCAACGGAAACGTTGGATGCAGGTATTTATATAGTTAACAATTACATGCCAATGCTTTTCTATCCAAATCTTCTCATTTTCTAGATTCCTCTTTATCCAAGCCTTTCCATTTTCTCAATTCACTTCTATCCAAATCTTTCCGTTTTCTCTTCTACCCAAATCTCTTCAGTTTCTCAATTCACTTAAATCCGTTCATAAGTATGTAAGTATGCAGTACAGTAAACACGAATTTAGTATTTGGCTAGAAATTGTTTTAAGCATTTCAAACTAAATTATTAAGTGATTATTATCAAGTAGTCCACATTTCAAACTAATTATTAGTGGACTAGTATTAAATGTGACAAGCAAAAAGCAATTTTTCTTTGTATTTCACCATAGTTTTTCTTAAAAATAGTCGACTGGTAATAAATAAATGGAGTTATTGTATTTTTTGAGGAAGCAATTTGGATTTGAGAGAAACGAGAAAATGGAAACATTTGAATAGAGGTGAATTAAGAAAATGAGGAGATTTGGATAGGAATGAATTTCAGTGTAGGGTGATGATAGTTAAGAATTTCGTACAAGGGTGTGAAACTAATTGATGTCGTTGAAAAAAGAATGGGAACTGAGTGAAGTGTTACAATTTGTGTTTGTTTTTGTGCAGGGTATATATTTGGTAGTTCACTCTAAGCAAATTCACTGGAAGAAGAAGTTATTGTTGATGATCTCGCTGTACTCTTGGATTACCTTGCCCCTCAGCACTTCGAATATTGTTCTGGCGATCTTGTGTCCCATCCCTTGTCCGCCTACCATCGATTTTCTTTGTGCTTTCATCGGTGCAATGAATATTTACATGTACATCTTCGGCGTGATAAAATCCTTCTCACTCCATCGAATGGGCATGGCTCGTCTGATTTTCTTCATCTTTGGTGCACTCGCCACAATCCCCTTTAACATAATAATTGAAAACATCGCCGTCATCTGGGGACTGTTCGGCAAGAAGCATCATTTCTACGTCGTGCAGAAAGAAGTGACTGCCCCCACTACTGTTTGATGGAAAGCATTTTTTCTAACTTATCATCTCACTCACGTGCTATCGTACACTTCAGTGTCAATTGTTAACCCCACCAGTATGTTTCCTTCATCTTCTTCACTTTCGTGTCCATCGCATAAAAAGTTAGTGTGCCTCTCTAAAAAGGTAATCAATCAGCAGGAGCTGACACTCAAACACAATATTAACTACCTCGTATGCCTCATTTAAATCATTGTTGACAGTTACTTAGTTTTCTGCTATTCTGAGTGTGTGTGTCTGTGTGTTTTGGATTTGTGTAAACCTGAATTCTGGTAACGACAAGTCAATAGTCTACTATAAGTCTACTAGTCACTAAGCATCTGACCAAGTCACAACAAACATTCTTCTGTCAAGTAAATGTATTTCTAGCATGTTTATTGTATCTCCCCACATTAGCCTCCTTTTACTATTTGATACTGTAATGAGTAAATATTCAAAAGGAAATTGTTATCTTAGAGCTAGTGTTATAATTGGACCCTTTTGCAAATTTTTTATTTTGCAATATAATTGATGATTGTCTCTTTTTTTAAGTAAGATTGGTACGGCCTTAAAGCAAACGCTTATATCATGACATTACCTACTAGGACTACTTAATAATTGACATGCAAGCATGCCTTGTCCGAATAGTTTCCTAGTACATGCACGTTTATTATATTTCTATTATATTCTCTGAAAATGTAAAACCCCTTCCTTAATTACTCTTCGTATTTATTTATATGCTATTCATGTACCTTCCTATACCTACCCTATAGCTATACAGTCCTACCTACACGTAAGTCACATGTAAACAATAATATTATAGGCATTTGAATACAAACATATTTATTATTAGTGAGGTGTATGTATAATAGTAATTAAAATGTTAGCGGAATGTATATAGGCCTTCTATCAATCCAGTTAGCTGTACAATACAACGTATAAATATGAAATGAACTAAAGTGGACTTAAAAGCAGACGATCAGTCAAGTCAGTTTTATGTCGACTAGATTCTGTGTATGTATATAAGATTGTGTTCTATTTTGACCACGAAACCATCCTATTTATCTGTTGATATAAGCGTCAACTGGGATTTTGACGCAGGATATTATTGTGTGTCAGCTAATTTCATTATCATACAGGTACTTACTAACCTCTGCTCTGTTGTTATACATGTGCAAATTTTGCATTGCATGCCATACAACGTCAGAGGCTCCCATCCCAACTCAAAAGTAGCCAATATCTAATTTAATGGAAATGAACACTGACTCAAAACACTAATTTTATTCCTAGTCTACAATTTCTCAGTATCTCATGCGCTAATAAATAAGTCCTTAAAATTTATAAAGTTTATAAAGTTTATATAAGAAATTTTCATTTATAATATTTACAAAATAATTATGACTATCATATATAGTTTCCATATATGACATTTAAACATTTCACATTATTTTATAAATTTTGTCAATGAAAATTACCAAATTTTATGAACTTTATAAATTTTGGCGACGCAATCTCCCTAATAAAGAATTGTGGTGCTACATAGCTAAATGGAGGCAAATATTATAATTGCAATTTTTGTGTAGCGTCGTGTTTTTCTCCATCAGATATGGACATTGATTGCTTTATGGAGTTGTCACTCTAGCCTCTTACGCCATATGCAGCATTTACTAGTTAAATTTGTGCGTATAAGAATTTTGCTGACTTATCATTAGTGAAATTAAGTATAAGTTGCTCCTTCCACTATCCGGCCACTACTGCCATGCAAATAACACGCATTCACTACACGCTAACGTTGTCTGATTAAATCTAACTTGATATTTCTAAAATGTAACATTTTCGTATTTAAACATTGTATTATTAAAATGTACGTTTACAATTTATAATGTAAAATATATGAGGAGCTCATGGCCAGGGCCATGTTCCTCCTACAAACATGCACATCTAATTAATGGTGATGCAATTTAACATATTGGTGACCATGTGGATCTATAATCAGATCAATCCAACACTAGCATTACCACTTAGGTAATATTTTATAGTGGTACCAAAAAAAACAAATTCTTTCATTCTAAAAATATACAGTCACTTGAATTAGGTAATTAACTATTTAGATTGTTGGACATTTTCATTTCTTGGAAAAAAATTGCAAATCTAAAATAGTTAAGTGCAAATGTTGTATATTATGATCACCTCTGTGAATTCACAAAAAGTACCTCTAGATTGTGTGAAGAGATTGTAGCTTTTTCTTAGAGATATCTCTTATTATATTATGATATGCTCTATGGGAAATGATTGTCAGGTAGTTGTTATTAGCAGTATATTATATAGTTAGTGTTGGCCAGTGTAAGCTACAGAGTAAAAATCTCCTCGAATAGCTAAGCAGAATTTAGAAAAACAACTACTGTCCAAAAATTCCAATTTTTCATCAGTATTTTATTGACACTACCTTATTTAGCTTTTTCTCCGTTTGAATGCTTTCTATAACTTATGACTATATAAAGTTGAGCTAAATACTTAAATCTTCCTGCATTATTGTACTTTGCATTTATATTCTTCTGTCTTCAGTTAAGAATTCCTTTTTGTGTCCGTGATTAGTACTTCTCGATGATTCCTGACTTAACAAGGAGATTCTAGTAGAAATATTTTTTGTTGTAACTATAGTATCATGTGTTGTTAATTTTACTGTATTTACTATGTAGTGTTGGTTTAATTATTATTGTATTATTGTTATTTAATTATCAGTGTGAAACTTACGTATTTATTATTTGTTGTCTCAGCCAGACTATTGTTATGACATTTATTTAGATAGATGCTATTGATAATATTTAGGCCTTTCAAACCTCTTAAAATTACTAGTGCATCATATTTAACGTTTAACATTATAACGGCGATATTACACTTCCTGTGTCTCAAAATTATAATTTACACTCAAATTTAATGTAACTAAGAATTATTGTACAATGCCTCACGAACGGAATCTTTCACGTTCGTCTTTAAGATCTACTGTGGATAAAGCGACGACATGACATGGCACTAGCTTCTATTAATTGAATGAATTGTGATAGTTAATATTATTATCATTGTATTTAGCTTATTTACATTATTTTAATAGCCGAGTAATAATTAAACGCTCACCCGCCTTTGTACATGTAATATTTGAATAATACCTGTTAGATTCAAAAAAAATCCCAAAAAAGTGTCTACTTTGTTCCTTAAAATTGCACAGTTATCTCAGAAGTGCAGTAGGTTTCTATCTCTTTTAGACAACTGAAAAAATTTTCGGATCATATAATAGTAACATTATCAGACTAGTATTATCATTATCTTCATTAGATATCGCAAATCGAACAAATAACAATGAGGTGATAATGTAACTTAAGTATATCTATAATAAATATCCAATTTGTGAGCGTTACCATTATACTTTAAGAAAAAACCATTCTAAACTATTTATTGGGTTTGAAAAGGGAAAAGAGCCATTTTAAATCGTGACACAAAATATTTATATTATTAAAGGCATGGGATGGTAAAAACTGTGACTTCGTCTGCTTTGGAATTTCTGACAGAGTAGGGAAAGCCGTTAGGAATTTTGTGACAAGCTGCTCCATGTTCTCCGAGTAAATTTACAGCTATTAAGGCTCCGCTAAAATCTGGATAGTATTCAACAATTCTAGAAATGGCCAACTCAGCTGCTGTCGTCGGGTCAAATCCTTGTCTCATACTTTCTACAGCCAGCAGACTAAAATATTTAATTCAAATAAATGCTAAACCACATACTCAGGAGGTTACATGCAAGATTTTTGTTATGTTGCCACATGTCAATGGGAATTATACAGCTGACATGAATTTTCTTTAATGATGAACGAGATATGATAATTACCTCGGTAGAAACCTGACCATCGTATCGCCGTCTCCCGTTGCAGCAGCTCCTCCCACATTGCGATCAACATAACTCCCGGCCCCGACAATTGGTGCATCACCTACACGTCTACACAAAATAAATAAATAATTCTAAGCAGATCTAAGCACATATTTCAAAATTCATATTCAAAATTCAAACATTAAACTAAACATTTACATCCCCAACCGAAAAGTGCGGTAGCAGCACAATGGAAACAAAAATGTCGTTCGTCGTAAAGAAATTTAAAGAACACTTTCCTTATGTAATATTTTAACAATTACTGACAAAATTTTACAAAATCTGACAGTAGAAGCAAGTTATGGGGAGAAATATTTTTGAAATACAATTTTTAGTTAAGAAAAAGTCAGTTTTAGGTATGGGTTAGGTTTAGGTTTCGCAAAATTTAAATGGCACTACTATTAAACATAATAATGACATTAAGGTTTCAGGTAGAATTTTTTATTTCATTGTCTCATAGTATCTCAGAGTATACCCTGGTATTTTGTTCCGAGCTCCATTAGAAGATGTCCCACTGGCAATCCTCCCCTGGGAGTCAACAGCCACCATTCCGATTGTATCATGATTAAATTGATCAACTTTTCTCAGATCATTGGAAGGCAGAATCTTCTTAACAGCAGAATAAGGGCCACAAGAAGTCGTCGGATCGGGAGTTACATTTTTCCAGAAATTCGGTTGACAGTTATTGGCCCTCCATTGCCTATTCATTTCAAGCGACCCCTCTGTCGATAGGTTTTCGTGAGTAAATCCCATTTTTAGAGCAAATTCCGTTGCCAATTCCCCTACCATCATGGTGTGCTTTGTGTGTTCCATGATTTTTCGTGCCACGCCTATGGCATTCTTTACACCTCTAAGACAACCGACCGAACCCACTGCATGTGTGTCCCTGTAAAACAGAATTCGTAGTTAGAAATTGAGCATACACTACCAGTGAATACCAGTTACAAAATTTTGTAGGTACTCGCTAATTTAAAAACTCCAATTAAAATGATAAGTTTTGAAGACTATTTTTACTTATGCTTAAAGACGAAATCAAAATTGAAAAAACTAAATGTGAAAATGGGATCAATAGGTCAAGGTCAAATGGGTCGTTTTAAGGTCATGTCAAAAATGGGATACTTTGTTAAAACTTCATGCACATACTACTAGTGCTCAAAGTCAAATGTAGTCGATGTCAAGGTCACTAGTCATTCACCAATGCTAGTCTGTACTCTATTTTATATCCGCTTTGCGATAGTTTACAAACACACCCGTCCATGATCATGGCATCCAAAGTCGTCTCTCCATTTTCATCTGGACTTCCTCCGAAGCCAACAGTCCCATCGCACTGGAGATTTTCGCATTCTGTGCAGCCTTGTTCCACAGCATCCAAAACTGATCCTCCTTGTTGCAACACATCCCACCCTGGAAACAAATAACATCTTTTGTAGTCTAGTTGTATATTTATAATAATAGTGGCTTCTCTTCTGTTACGAGCATATTATTTAATTATTATTTAATTGACCTGTTAATTTCCCTTCAATTAAGTAATTTAAATTCCTTCACTTTTAATACCAAATGCATTTTTATATGCACTGTTGCACACAATTTGGAATGTGAATAATTTCGAGACAGTCGGAAAGGGCAACATACCTTTTTGAGCAGCTTCAGTAAATGCCCAGGTGTTGATAACAATGGGTATCATGTTTGGCTGTTTCAGGGGTATCGTATTTTCGTGATTGAGTTGATTGATAGAATGAATTTTTTGTGCGAAACTTCCACTTCGACTTGGCCTCATGCAATCTGAATGTTCAATAACGTGAGAAAGAACAATAAATACAACAATAATTTTCCATGTTGAGGCAAAACTGCTCACGGAAGCGTTACATTCCCTTCCTAGAAAATAGAAACCATTATATTTTGCTTTTTGGAATGAATGGTTTGGGTTAGCCTCTTCTTTGTCAATTACTTCACTAACCATCATAATTTTATGATCAATAAAAAATGGGTGTAAAAAATTTATAAATGGAACTTGTATATATTTTAAAAAAACTTAAAGCAATATAGAGAGACTGTTTAAGCAACAGCAACAGCAACCGCTACTTTTGACGTTAAAATAATATAACTGTCAACTTCTCTTCACAAAGGGCTGTGTAGAAATGATGTCATTAATTTTGCCTCCTCCCCAATTAAAAATAACGGACACATAAAAATGTAGAAAAAGATGAACACATATATAAGGGATACA
>JABASI010005308.1:0-12509 GCA_019776505.1 Tomocerus nigrus | reverse complement strand
GTCATCATTTTCAATTCAAGTATTTCTGTACTGATGCACTAGATTCTAAATTCAATTAAAATTAATTATTGTAATAAAGATAAATAAAAAATAACCATAATAACTAAGAGTACTTGTGAAAATCACAGAAAAAATGGAACAATATCAACTAAAACAAAAAAGCGAGACACAGAACAGTTTAAAACTGTTGGTTAACCTTTACAGATCACTGTCAACTCAAAATGTTGACAAAATCGACAATATTCACAAAATAATGCTAAAATAATAGGAATAATGTCCTAGGAAAAAATTAAATTACGGAGAGCAAAAATTCACTTACAAAATTAGATATCCATTAGATGATGCTCCTCGGCATTTTGACAATAATATGCCGGTTCGGTTGAAAAGAAGAGGACATTTAGTTAAGACTCTTGACATAACTGCCACAGCCCAGTGCAAGTCAGCAGTGGCAGATCAGACAGATATGTAGTAAATGTATGTGAAGGCAGTAAGTTGCAATGCAAATATTCTTCAGGATGTTTTCCTTATTGTTATCTGAGCCCTGGACCGCACCAGCAGTGAAAAGCTGGAAATATGGCGCAATTCCTCCTAGTAGATATTGTAGGAAACCGCAACTAGGTACGTAAAAATCTGCCCAAAACCGCAAAAAATATACACGTTAATGTTGGCGTTAATTCGAGTGTCCTATTAGAATATTATTGCGGTTGACAGTTATTAAAATTAAAATATTTTTCTTATCTGTTATCCTAAAATCCTAATGCTTAATATCATCATGATGATGCCCATAAGTCAAGTAAAAATTAATATATCACACACATTTACATATTTCAACAAATTAAATATTCATAGCACACTTCTGGCTTAATTATCGACAGAAAATAGACTTACCATTACCAGTTTTAAAGTTTATTTTGCTTTACTTTTGCTACGTAATTCGTCAAGTTTCGGCCTCTTGCATCCAACTCAAAGATTGAAGATTTAGCTCCAGCTTGCCAGTCAACCAAACGAAATCACGTGAGGACTGCTTTTTGATTGGGATGCTCTTCTTGTTACTTCTCTCTCATTCCTCAATCTTCCTCCACTCATTCATACTATACTCCGTCCGTTTACACCTTTTTGATTACTAAAAAAGTCTATAAAACTCTTTATGATTCTAGAGACTACTCACAAATAAATTATGATTTTCAGAAATCTAATTTTGTAAAAACAGTGATTGGTGATGCGATGCAACAGTTAGCATAAATGCCTGGTTTAAAAAAAATATTCATCACACAATTTATTATTTCCGATAGAATTCCATTGCAGTTTATGAGTATTATGAAAGTCAAATTTTTGTGTGCATGCATTGCATATTATGAGTCATGAGATGAGAGTCAATTTTTCTGGGCGTATTATTGTTTATATGCGTAGGTATTAGTATTTTAATACGCGAATGACAAAGGACATGAACTCATTATCATCTCTGAATTTCTAATGCTTGAATATAATGAATAAATAAATAATTATGAAGATAAAGTGATTAAACCGTTACGGGCGGGCGGGACTCCCTCACGAGCTGTTTATTTATGTTTTTAGCGGAAAACGCTGCAAAATTCGAGCCATTTTTATGATATTAAAGATTTATAAAATATCATACTTACAACAACCTAAATCAAGATAGAAGAAACACTGTCATAATCATAATTTAAGAGATACAACGGTAATCCAAAATTATTATTTAAAAGAAATTCACTGTTGAACAGAAAAAAACCAAATAGAGCACAAATTATTGCTTATTGCATAATTATTATATATATAACAGAGTAAAAGATTATTGTAGTAACGCAACACGACAATCCCTTTAATCGGGATAACCAGCATAATATTAATTAACATGTATACATAAAATATTATACATAAAACCAGATTGACTATGGAATTTACTTGTTTCCCAACTTATAACTGGCATAAAGTTTTCGATTGCAAACATGTGACTCAATTAGCATTCTTAGATCCCCAACAACAGTTGAATAGGACACAGTATCAAAAATCTTCCAAAAGGCTCCACATTTAGCAGTGACGCTAACATCCTTGCCTACTAAAAGGTATTTTAAAATCAGAAAGTTAAGATCCATGTGGGAATTGGTTTCGTCCGGTTTCAGTAATGAACTTCGTCTCACAGCATGAGTATAAATCATCGGGGCTGAATTAGGGCAGATATAAAGTCTCATAAGCGTATTCAAAGTTCGTCTGTAAATATTCTCCAACAAGTATTGGTCGGAAAGTGTCAACAAGTCAAAAAGAGTGGCTAGATCGTACAAATTGTCGTGCTCGATATCGTCATCTGTTTCCAATGTTTCCCCGTCGTCATTTAATTCACGAAGATATTTTATTTGTTCAAGAAACGCATGGACAGCCGTTTTTGAAACATCTTGAAGTTTTGCACACTGTTGTCCAGTTTCCACAAAATATCCGTTGAACATGGCACCGAAAACTGGAGACGCACTTGTGAGCATTTCTTTTTCAGCGTGTATCTTTGTTCCGTCCTCCATTTCGAATTGCACAAAGTTTTCATTTGAATCTCCCTCCATTTCAACAATTCCGGGGGAATTTCTTCTTCGTTTTAAAATGGGTTCATCGTAGCGAGTGTCCCGTTGTGACCAAGTCATTCCCATCGTTGTACATAAACTAGAAAGGGCAAGAATACATCCTTGGAGCTCTACAAAAGAAATGTCCTCGGATTTGGTCAGAATGTCAAAAATGATGTCCCAAACTTTAGCCTGATGTCGAAAATTTTTGAATGACTGATTATCCACTCTGTATATTAATGGAATATTTAGAGCAATAGTCTCAATTTCAAACTTGGATTTACTGATAATTAATTGGCGGATTAAAAATCCTTCCCGCCAACCTGCAGTCTCATTTTCAACCCCAGTAAGTGCTTTTAAAAGAAGATCACAATAGTTATGGAAGTCTGCTTCAACGCTTGCATATTGAAAACTGTCTGAATTTTCAACTTTAGCATTAACGAATTTGGGTAAAGTGAACATTCGATAAAGCAAAGGTACGGTAGCACCACTAATCACTGAATGAAATGTAGTTATATTTAAAAACATTGTTTTTAAAATTCTAAATGATAATTCAAATGATCGTCGGCCTAAACTTTTACACTCATTGTCCCATTGTGATTGTCCAATTGAAATCTTTCCTGAACTTACTAATCCTATTGTGATCTTTGCACTTAAAATCACTGAAAGTAATGCAGGAGCTACTTTTACCAAATCCGCGGGAAAAGATTTTAAGAGTGTGTATTGGTGTAAAATACCTAAAACGGAAACTATTTTTTTGGCACTAGCCTTCCTCTCGTCAATTGATTTCAATTTCGCGGCGACTGATTCCATCATTTCAGTTTCAGTCGAGTCACTATAAGAATTACTAGGAACCTGATTGGAAAACCCGTCACAATTATCACTGGTGTCCATTTTGAAACGTTTTCTTAAGGGACCCTCCATAGTTTCATTTCCGTCAGAATCCAACTGATCTGATAACATAACGTCGGGGCTTAAACTAGCGTTTCCTTCATCGTCACTCAAATCACAAGATACAGGACTTTGACTCCGACTTCGCGTATCACTAGAACTGTCGTTAAGATTCCCACAATCGCTTCGAGGACTGCTGAATCCGCTGCTGTTTGACCAAGTCGGGCTACTTGGAGGGCTCCCGGAATACGTCCAATTCCAAATTTCACTTTTTGAACATTGTCCTTCGGATTCCAAGATAGTTTCGCGGGCTTTCATATAATCTGTAACTTCTTGCTGAACCTAATTAATAGATTTAAGTTTTAAAAACTCCGAATTTTTACAGTTGTATCAAAATTATTTATCATTAGACACTCGTTGGGTATTATATAATTTACCTGTTGATAACTTGGACTCGAACATCTGAATTTCGGTTCAAAAGGACATCCATAATCCTTATGAACGTTACACTGATCTTTATCCAATGATGATATTCTTTTACTTAAAATATCCGTATCCATCTTCCCTCCTTCTTCCAAAAGAATTTCATTTAAAACGTCAATAATCCCTAAGCTTTGCAGCGAAACAAGCGATTGCTCAAATAAAGACTCGTAGATAGAAAGAATAGCAGTGTGGAATTCCTTAAACTCCAGATTTCTGCACACACAAATAAAAATAAATTATTAGGTAATAGTATAATTAGCCATTTAAATTTATTTACAACTAAAATTTTTGTAATGATGATTGATGAATAATATGCTAATTCCGAGTATAATATATACACTAACACTTATTTCTACAATTTTATCATCCAAACGCGATTAACAGCAACAAACTGCGGAGACGACTTACTTGAGAATTTTTACAGTGGATCCGAATTTTAGGCATTTAGAGAGTTGATATTTATTTTCCGAACTCTTGACGAGAATAGCGAGTAATTTTATGGAGTGACCTATAAACAAATATCAATTTTGCAATTAAAATAATTAGAAAATGCTAAGTCAGATGTGCTACTTAACATATTATTATCATCCCTGTGTTTTTCGAGCAATAAGGAAGTTCTCTTTTCTTACCTGCTAAAACTTTATCTCCATCACTGTCCAGAATATCAAGAATTGCATCTAGTATTCCGTGAAAACCAAGTTTACTAGCAATTCGAGGCTCCTTACTGATATTTTGTAAACAGCGAATAGTTGCCAAATGCAACTTTTGGTTATCAATTTGACTATCACTAAAAATCTTTACTAACTGTCCTGGAATAGTAGTCTCCGGGTTAGATACAAGTGGCTGCAAGCACAAAAAAATCCCTTCAAATGTAACAATGTAAAAATTTTGTAAAAATGTAAATTTTTTGTAGTAATTAAGTAATTTACAGGAACATACCGTAGTAAATATGTCATAAGAAACCAGTTTAGGTTTGTCCGACAAGGATGTCATAATTCTGATAATATCTAACTTCAATTCATCTCGAAGGCAAAATTTCCACGTCAAAATATTTCCAATAGTTGTGATGCAGCGATTTTGAAAAGATGCTCTGTAAACAGAGCCGTCATTACAAGAACAAATGATACGAAGTGCCCGAACAGTGGTAGTCAGCAATTCGTAATGCTCTTTATCCATAACATTTAAAATTGCGTCTTCATTTTCAATTTCGTTTTTTCGACTTTCGTTAATTGGGTAGCATATTTTCAAGTAAATTTTATCTATCGTGTCTAATAAAGTGTCCGGCGTTTCCATTTTCGATTTTATAATGGTATACAGGCAACTACTAGCATTACAAAGGTTTGCTAAACATTTGATTGCCCGTTTCAAGATTTCTGCAGCTGACTGCTCTTTTAGTTCGATCTTCGGAATAAGATTCTCCAGTATTTTCAAAAAACCTTTAGATGATGCCTGCAATTAAAAAATTACGGACTTATTAGCTAAGTTACATTAAAAACCTTTATTTATTTATATTCAAATGTAATAGAGGTATTCAATTTCAGTGATTATACAATAAGCGCGTATTCTGATCATTTGAAATAATCAGGTCTTCGACGCAGGCACAAGATTGAAATTTTTTCGATTATAATCAACCAGAAAATAATCTATTCTGAAGTCGATTATTTTACAAATAGTCAGAGTAATCAAAAAATTGACCGAATAGGCAAATATCCATTTTTATGGATCATAATCGTCGATGTAAATAATCCTAGAATTGAATACCACTAATAATTATTAATTAGATTATTTTTGTGCAGAAAACGAACATTTTCTCTTGCTTTGTGATCCACTGCGAAGGAATTGGCAAGAAGTGTGAGGGAGCCAATTAAAACATCACTGTAAGGAGCTTCGTAAAACGGATAAGACGCAACTTCAGAATTCTGCTCGCGTAAACTTTTCAAGTAGCTATCGACTAGTTTTTTAAGAAGTGAATGAATTGCTTCCAGTGCACCCTTTTCTCTTAAAACGATTTCAAATCTTCGTTTGTGATTTCCGGGGGAAGTTATAATACAAAATTTCTGAGCATGTTGAAGATATTTTTTAAGTTTACTTAAATTTCCGTCACGGCTGTACAATATAATTTTACTAATAACAGAATGTATATCATCCTGCCCGGCCATGTGAAACTGATAAACTTGATTTCTTGCATTTATTGTTTATTCGTTTTATACTGCAATCAGTTTTCGATTTTCATACTTTGTCCTGTCTAAAATTTAAAAAATAAACAAAAAATTTGTAAGTTATATAAATCAACAAATACGACTTTTTAATGATTTGCCATTATTATTATCACTTAAAATGTTTCATGTGCTTATGTAGTTACAAAAGTCATAATTTAAAAATGTCACGTAGATTTTTTTACATCTAAAGTTGAGTTTATATATCTTACCCTAAAAACGTTTGTTGATCTTCATCGTTTCAATTTGCCTAACAAATCTTCATCATAATATCTTTACTTTCTTTACACGCACTCACTCACATGTTTCAAAGGAAAAATATCTTGCACATAAAGATACACACACACATGGATTGAAAGGGCAAGTCTAAAGCAAAGTACACGTCTTCAACTTCTGTTTGCGACAATTTACTGCAGCAATAATGCAAGCTCAACTCAAACTATAAAAATCTGACTTGGAGAATTGTTTTGTACTGATATACTGATATCCATGTGAAGAGAACAAAAGACAATGCACAGTTTTTAGCTTTGTATGACAGCGTTCTAAGAGCTCTGGAAACAAAGATTTATTTGTTGAAGTTGAGGAATAATGGAGAAATTCTTTACCCTTCCTTTAAATAGGAAAATCCAACAAAAAAGTTGAACGTTTACAATTTATTTGCTGTATTTGCAGAATTTGCGACATTATGAGATTAAAGATTATGACATACACGCGCGGAACGCATATTATGACAGTAAGTCAAATGAAAATGTTTTGCAGTATGGGCAGTTAGGCTTGCAGATATATTATATAGTCAATAATTCAGTAACCTATCTATGTTGTACAAATAATAAAATTAAATGTGAAATATATTTGTGTAAATATGTATATAAAATATAAATAATATTTATGCTGATAGTCTGAGGCAGTTTTAAGGGAAAATATTACAGTTATCGATATAATGGTAGTTTTATGCAAATAAATATTTTGCAAAGCCAATGATTTATAAATTAAACGCTATGTTATAACTTGAAAAATGTAATTTACCGTATTTTCTGTATTAGTTCACCCTTCTATTCAGAAAATCTTTACGTGTGCTTTACATTCTTTATAGTTCCGCATAGTTTCGCATCTACCTGCAGTTTAATTTTGCATAATTTCTCATTTATAGTTTAATTTCGCATAAATCATGTGGGTGAAAACATAATTCACCCGGATCAGGCTGAATAATAAAAATAAATGATAATAATATTATTGTTATACATTTTATTTCAGTGTGAATGAAAGCATTTGCTTTTAAATACGCTAAAAAAAATAGGCATCATGAAAAAAAATCAGGTAGGTACACGTACACTCGGCAGTCTCCTGAATCTCCTGCCACAGACGATTTACAATTACAATCTAGGTATAATTATAACATTACATGCATGGTTGTAATCTGCAATTGCTAGTAAAGCTCTAAGCGTTGATTTTCATTTTCATGTAGGTGGGTTGGTTGAACTGGGTCCACAAAAGATTCACTCAGGTGGTTAATTAGAGCACGACAGAGCAATTCAAGAAACAAAATCCATCCATACCTACCTACTGGGTGTGTAAATGTGCATTGTAGTCATTTGTAGTGAATTGTGCTTTTATCATATGAATGTGACAGTTTTTTATCTCTAAGTACCTTAATTAATTGCGTTTTGCAATCGTAAACACTCAATTTCAGCAAGAGCAAACGCATTTCTTTTTGTGCTTAAATCTCATTAAATTCTGCAGAATTTCTTACAAGACTATAAAACGCTCTTGAAAAGTGTTTTAGAGTTTTTTAAAAGAAATTCTTCGAACACTAGCGAAAAGTGTGCATTGTTTTTGCACATATATTTCGGACATATCTAGATGAGACCAAATTGTAAATAATTCTGTAGCTATTTTGCTATGGTCTGCGTACTCGGTAAATCTAAATCATGATGAGCATAAAAATAATATATTATAAAAGACACATCTTCACAGTTCACAGTAATTAGAAAAGAGTACAAAAATACTTACAAACTTTTATTAACTCTCATTTACAGAATGGACAGAATCAAAGAAGATTTATTAAAGTTTTTTAAAAATAGAAGCCAGATTTCAGTCCCCTTTCCTTAATATCCTTCTGATTTATGTCATCCTTAATTTTTATAGTTTTAATGACGAGTTTTCTTCCAAACGGTTGTGATTTGACATGAGATGCGCTTAAGCTTTTAGCAAAGACAGATTTATATTCTTTCTTGTAGGGTTTCTTGGTATTTGGATGCATTTCCGATCCTGAGGTTTGTAAGTCTGCCCTGAGATAATCTACGACTGGAGAATCCAAGTTCAAATCTGCGCTCTCTTTTTTTCTTGATGCGCTCTCGGCTGGTAGTGCTTTGACAGTACTTTCTTTGTTCCCTGAAAATGAATCTAAAAGACTGGATTCGATTTCTCTCATTGGATTTCTTGGAAGTATATCCAGAGACAAGGATTTTGGTTGATTTGCTAAAGCGTCGCTAATAATTGGAGAGACTGGAGATGGAGCTGCATGAGATTTTCCTTCGTCCGAAATCTTTGAAATAATTTCATGCCTGAAAGAAGAAGATGAAGCAGATGGTAGCTGATCCAGTGCGTGATTATTGCTGGAGGAAAATGATTTCGTAGCATGCAAGTCATTACTGTACGATGGTGAGCTTCTGGATTCTGCAACGAAATAATTGTCTTGGCCTCCGCCATTTCCGCTAGGGTTCGTATTTAATCCGCTTAAGAAAGCATTGCTAGAGCCTCCGTAGCCAGTTAATGCTGCAATTTGAAATTCGGGTTTTGCAATATGTTGTTGTTGTTGGACTTCAATATTAGAGGCGCTTTGATATTGGTCGGCCCCAGTTAGCAGATGTTGCGGGATATTTCCAGACAAAAGATTTAATAAATGAATTCCTTGGCTAATTGTATTGTAGGTGGGAGTTTTTGGATCTCCAGAAGAGGACCCGCCTCCATTTTGAAGTAATGAAGCCAAAGCCAAAGTTGGATTGTTATTGTTGCCGTATGAAAATGAATCTCCAGATCCATAATTCCCAGAAGATCCAGCAGAATTTAGTTTTGGGGGATTACCCGCTTGAATATAACTTGCAGCTAAATCTAAAGGAATAGTTCCCGATGGTATGCTATGTGGAGTGTTGAATGAAGAGTCATAATTAGTATCGAAATTATACGAAGGTTGTTTAAAATTCTGCAAAGCTCCAACAGGAGAAGCGGAGCCAATGTAACTGGTTGGAG
Source organism: Tomocerus nigrus (assembly GCA_019776505.1). Taxonomy (NCBI): domain Eukaryota; kingdom Metazoa; phylum Arthropoda; class Collembola; order Entomobryomorpha; family Tomoceridae; genus Tomocerus; species Tomocerus nigrus. The sequence goes on along the minus strand of JABASI010005308.1, from coordinate 3,103 downwards.
AAAATGGTGTTAATAAATGTGCGAATGGATTTACATTTGTACTAGCAGTAGAAGAATCAAAATTATCAAAGCCCGGGTAAGTTCTCTTGCTAAATTGATTGTCTTGATTAGAGGAAATGGTAGCAGTAGTTGCTAGGTGTAGTTGTGAGTGTACTAAGCAAATGAGTGTAATCAACATTGTTGTAATTCGGGGTAGTTGCTTGTTGCGAAAAATCGTAATTGGTCGTAGTTGTCGGAAGGTTGAATTTCGTTTCGGGTTTATTCAAACCTAAATAGTCGGACACTTCCGGAGTTGGAGTAGTAAAATCAAATTTAAAATCAGTAATTCCCGGTACTGTCGTTTTAAAATCAAACTTTTCAATTTTCACTGGTGCACTTGTTGAAATTTCGATTAAATTGGGATAAGTTGTTGTTGTTTCTTCATTCGGAGACGATATCGTGTTGTAAGAATTAGATTTCCCTTTATGATTGTGGTTACCACCCCTAAAATAAGGTTTTGAAGAAGTTCTTGGTGGTTTATCCGGGTAATGCACTACAGAACTGGGTCTTGGTGTGTAGCTTCCGTCATGTTCTGTCGGTGTCGGTACTTGTGGTTGATTTTTACTTTTATTCGATGCACTGGATTCATTATCCGACTCATCATCATCTCTAAACAAATCCGTTTGCAATTTCGCAACAACAGGGATATCCATAATATTCCCTCTTTCATCAGAATTGCTCAGTGTTCCAAAATCCCCACTAAAATTTCTAAGTGGGAACTTATCGAGGGAAAAATTAAATCCAGAAAGGGAAAAATCTTTGTTTGCATTAACAACGGACGGGGATGAATTAAAAGGTTCTTCATCATGATCTACTGGGTCAATAGAAATATTAACACTACTGGCTATTGTTGATTTCTCAAGTTGAGTTAAGGAGTTGTTGGTTGTTGGGGGACGAACTATAGGGAACTCAAAAGAATAACCATCAAAAGTAAAACCATCGGGGGGTAACACTTTCACTTCTGAAGGCAGTCGATGCTTTGACTCATCTTCTAAGTCTAGAAATTTTCCTTTTCTATCATTGCTCCGAGCTTCCATAATTTCTTTCAGGATTTCTGCAGGGGGCTCTAAGATCTGTAACTCATCTATGTCATCATCCATGTCCACATCAGCAATGCTCACTTCTTTTGACAAATTCATCGATTCCGTAGTAGTAGGAGGTCGCACTGTTGTTTTCGCTAAAACAATCTGCGGGGGCTCTTGGGTGGTTATTGAATTCAACGATCGTAATCTTTGTTCTTGAGCCAACTTCACAGTCACAGCAGAACCTGACGAAATCCGCTGCTTTTCAGATTGCATATATCCCACAGCCAAAACTACACCTGTAATGTAATCATTTTAAATGAAATGATGCCGTTTAATTTCACAATAATCTTTTACATTTTCTCTTATTGTCAATATAAATACACAGATCTGTGGAAACACGTTAGGTTATTGTCATTATAATATATACACAGATAATATAAGAAAAAAGCAACAATTCTAAAGTTTGTGATGTTAAGTTTACTTGACTAAAAATTGGGCCATGTAATTCATTTCTTAAATCATGCAATTTCGCGTCATTTTTGAGAAAACGAATAAAACAAAAAAACATCCATTTTTCCATTTTTCCATCTTCTCAGTTTTTATGGACGAAACAAAAAGTATCACCAGTTTTTTCTCACTTTTTTATGGATGAAACAAAAAACATCGGTTTTTTTCTTCATTTTTTTATGGATGAAACAAAAAACATTCACTTTGTCCATATTTTCTCACTTTTTTATGGATAAAAGCAGAAAACATCCATTTTGTCCCTTTTTTCTCACTTTTTGAATTGTGAATCAAAAAACATCCATTTTTCCATTTTCTCTCATGTACTTTTTTATGGATGAAATAAAAAACATCCATTTTCTTCCATTTTCCCCCGGTTTTTAATGGGTAAAACAAGAAAACACCCATTTTCTCTCCCGTTTACGTTTTTTATTCCCTTTCTTCACATTTTAATTAATTTTTTTCATGTCATTCCCAAATTTTCCTCAAAAACTTCCTAGAATCATTGATGAAAGTGTTTTGTGCGTGTTATCAGTTAAAATTATCGCAAAAATAATTACCTGTCATGACGAGAAGGATGACAGTGATGGAAATTCCATAGCAAAATAATTTTTCCAACAAGGCTCTGCGTTTAGAGCGTCTGAAAAATTCTTCATCGTCGGACTCAGCTCCTCCAAAATGTCGAAATCTGCTTCGATTAATGGATCCCTGTGTTGAAAGAGCTTTTGGGCTGAGAACTTGTGTAGCAATCGCAACATTGTGTCTGTTGTTTTTAAGATTTGTCGTGCAAACTCTGCGAACGGAAGTGAGTCCAAAGCGGCTGCTACCTCCGCTAGGCCCACTTCGTCTTTGATGATGATGACGATTTGTGGAAGATGAAGATGAGGAGAGCAATGACGACGTGTTGCTTGTGGCTCCCATCTCAAGCGACGACTGGGGAAATCAAATGTGATTTAACTGCATTTGATACACTAATTAAAATTAGGCTACATGATGTTTTTTAGTCTTTTCGTTGAAAACCTTTCGATATCGTCATTTGTTGTTGCATTCGCGTCACTCGCGCGACACGGTTCACGCTACAAAATGTACACACTCACAGCTTCCCTAACTCACGATCTGTCAGTTAATCTCCTATTGATATGTACCTGTGTGCTTTAAGTACCTAACTGTACCTATCTGTTTTTTTCAGCAGTTTTACCCTCGTTCTCTATTATTCCATCCTTTTCAACAAATTCTATCACTTCCCATCATCCAATGAAAGTTTCAATCCACAAAAAGAAGATTCTCTAATGTGATTGTCTTAATTCTTTGTTTTTGGGAATTGTAGTGAATCGCATCTCTAAAAGTACGTCAGACTCTTTTCATCCTTTTTTATACAATTATTCTATGTATACACGTACGTACTTATCTGTAATTAAATTACATACATATATTTAGCCCAGGTACATATAAGGTACGTACTTTTCCAATAGGCAACAACCTCTCTTACTCTATTTATTGTAAAAGTAAACAAAAATTTCCCGTTTGTATCAATT
>JABASI010005307.1:0-12511 GCA_019776505.1 Tomocerus nigrus | reverse complement strand
GTGTTTTGTTTGTGGGTGAGATATGGATAAGCCATGGACAGGACATTGGGAGTCCTGACGCTTCATTGTTTTATGTATGGGATATTGGAGGGAATTTGTGTGAGTGCTTACAATGTATTACTAAATACTTTTTAACCAGATTATACCCTCAATGATTACTTTCTATGTATTGTCTACTGGCAGAATATTATATAGCATTTTTAAATTAACTTTGCAAATCGTTTTGAGAACATCAAAGTAAAAATAACAGAAGTATTAATGTTTCATCCATTTATGTTAATTTTAATTATAGTGTAATATTGTATGGAAGTTTTAAAAACAAAAATGAGACTAATTTTCATGATATCTTAGAATGTGGAATCTTTACATTTAATAAAGTCAAAAAAAACCGCAAGAAATTACATCATTGTGATAATAATACGTACAACATGTGTAATACTTGCAGCCTACAAAACCAAAAGGCTAATTGCTATGAAAATAATTGGCTTTATTGCATTAGCTAATCTGTCTGTTTCGTATTCGTGTGTGTTGTTAATATTGGTCCACCTTTGGACTATACGTGCAGGTAAATAGTAATGTACAACTGTGAGTTTGGCTGTTTGGCTAGTATCATTAGCATCCACGTGCATTGCATGCGTTTTTGATAGTACAGTTGATGAATGAAACGAAGTAGTTTTGTCTTGCGTTGATTGAATGTGTCATGTCAGAATGACAGGAGAAGTCATTCCTTGCCGATTGCCGACCACTTGAGAAGAAGGAATGAGAAACTTTTCATTTAATGTCCAACTGTGTGATGGTTGAGTCGGCTTCAAGTGAATCCAGATTGGAATCAAAGCCGCTACGTACGTACGTAGTTACTATTTTGAGAAAAGTCCAACAGAAGAGCAGTTACAGAAGATACGGTCAAGGAGAATAAATGGAACAGAAGTAGTTCATCGCCAAGTACATATAGCACGAAGATTATACTTGCCTACCTAACTAGTATCTATCTATGAAATACTTGTCTACGCCTATTCAACTATATAATCTCCCAGCCAGATCATACAATATAAAAGATCTAATACTTTCCTTCTACAAGCCTTACATTCTTTCCATGGATAACAATGATATTATAACAGAGCTTAGTACACATACCAACTACTCGTCGTATATGGAAAACCTCAACAGCCACACCGATTAACTTGTTTCTTTTTTACATCTAGATAAACGTACTGCATAAAAATGTCTTTCCTATATCAAATAACTTTTCTTATAATAAATGTACACAAATTATGTAATATTAGAATTTTAGTGTCATTTTTTCTATAAATATTAAAAGTATTCGCCATAGTATAAAATATGAGAGTGATCACACTGGCAAAACAAGGTGCAATAATTTTGCAAAATAATATTACGCAGTAAAAACGAGGCCAAGTTAAACTGAATACTGCAATTTTGAAGAATTTAGCTTATATCTGTAGTATTGGAGAAATTATAGGATTTTGATATTATTATTATTATATGAGTCGATTGTGAAAAAGTATTGGGATTCTATGGATTTGTTGATGGAGAGTTGAGTCTTGGGCGGGTTATAGTTTGAAAGAGTTAGTTGGTGAGCTGGAATGGCGTCAAGGAGAGTTTCTTGTGGTTGGGCAGAGATCTGGTGGATGTTGAGGATGGACGGGGTGAGGGAGGGTAGGGAAAAACATTAGGAGAAAGAACAAGTCTTCCTACTCAACTGAGCGACTGGACGTAAGTTGAAGTTGAACTGGCTGGACTTGGACTTTTTCTCGGCTCGTCAGACTTGAATAACTCTGGCTCGGACTTTCTTCAGTTGGTTAGGTTGGTGTGAGCCGGGGCCGGGACTCTGAGTCTGGCAGTCAGTACGAGTGACTATTATTATTATGTATCCATGGAAGTGCAGAAGACGAGGGTTGCTTCATTGGCGGCGGAGTAGTAGGATGGCGAGGATAATGGCAGTTAGGGATCTGCTACTCACTCAGCTCAGAGAGTCAGAAAGAGAAGAAAAGTCAAAGTTATGCGGCAGGAGTGAGTAGGAATAAGTCTCGCTTGCCTGCTGACGCTCAAAAAGTAGGGCCTTCGCCTTCCTCATTTCTTGGGAAAAGTTCCAGGCAACATCCTTCCTTCCTTTACATGTACTCTACTCGGACTTTGCTTTATCTCACTCAACGCCAGAAGAATCCATGTTCTCTTCATACATCTCTGTACTTTGCCCACTTTTTACTCTTCTTCTTTCAATCTTTGAGTGCTACTAATGCACCTAGCTCAACTATTACTTCTATCTGTAGTAACTCCATTATATATTAGCTCCTTACAAATAGAACAGCATTTAGAACAGAATGGTCCTTCACGTCCAAAAACTATCAAGCTCAACTCACACATCTACTTAATACCGGATAAAAAAACTCCTACCTTGCCACTTTTCGATAGTTGAGTCCCACTCACCATCAAAACATAGATAAGCATTAGTTAATGTGGATTTTGTTGTGCCCACGGACATAAGTGTGTCAAATATCCATCCAGCAGCTCATCCTCTCAACTGATAGGAAACTGGATTTTAAATTCTGACTATTAGATCTAGCTAATGTATAAACAGTAAAAAATAAAAACTAGTACACTCTTAGCATGACAGACAAATGTCGGACGTTGAACGTGGAAACTCAAATGTAGAGATGTGATTGGAGATATGAGACAAAGTTTAGGCACGTACTCGCGTATAACAATTCAAATTATAGTCGATAATGTTTTGTTTTAGGGTTCGAGTCCAATTCAGATCTAATTCACTTTAGGATGTAGCATGTTCTGTACATCTATTAAGACAGCAGTTCAATAGAGGTAGAAGAAGAAAAAAAATTAAACAAACGATAAGAGCAGGTAGGTAGTCAGGTAGAGTTGTATGTTTTTGTTGCCCGTTTGTAAGTGTACAGTTTGTGAGATGTTATGGGTAGTACATTGAGGATGAATGTCTTCCTACTCGGATACTAAGGGTCAGCAGGGAACATATCGAAGGCAAGTGAGCTCATCCATAGAAAGAAGGTTGGAGAAATTATGGCATCAGCTTGGCTTGAACAGTGGAGCGTTTACCGTCTGTTACACCATCAGCATCTCCAAGATTTATCATCTCTCTCCTCAACTCGACTCCTGGAAACCCATCAACCCTTCAACTTCCAACTAACAACTATCTGCATCTTTCTAACTTGCATTGCACCGTTCAATACAATAGAACAGTTTGTTCTTCCACATATCCATACAGCCCTATGTATTATCTGAGGAGGCCCATTTCAACAAGACAGAGCAGAAGGCATGGCCTAACTTAGCAAGTTAGTTAACTTCCTTTTCCCCTTACACTCAAATCTCTTTTACTTATTTCACTGAGACTTTCCTAGTATCCTTACATACACACAGCACTCTATAGTCCGAAGAACAGCAATTTTTTACCTACAATTCCAACGGAGAGAGATGAATGGCTTCATAGACAACAACCGTATCTTTACATGTTACATCAATACTACACTCACATACTTAGAAAACAAGAGATGCAAAGCAAGGAAAGTAAATACATACACACATCATGTTATATTATATAATTCCTTATTCTCTATATATAAATATATGTAGAAACAGTTAAGTAATATCTATATGGATAGATAGAGAGAGAGATAGAGAGGAAAGTTAGCCGACTAGATGTGAGTAACAATAAGCTCACTCTCTTAATTGCATCTTTGTTCCCAAACTCCAATAATAGAACCAATACTCATTGCATGGTGGAGGCAGGCCAAGAAAGGAAGACAAACTGCCAGTCAAAAAGAGAGATAGATTGAAAGATAGCTCTCTTTTTCTTCTGCTCCTTGATCATTCTTCATCTCTTGTTCAACTACCTCACTCCTGATGAAAGATACTTGCATAATATGTTACACCGTGCCCGTACCACTTTCATATTCCTACGTGATCTCACTATAAACATCTCTTCTCTGCCTTCTGATTGGAATTCTTTGTCGACAAACTTTAACCAACACTTTATCTATACTAGTACTTGCATCCATCCCTACTACGTACTTACAGCATTTCCATTTCCATGCTCACTTTAAAACTTTATCCTTTGTTATCGACAAACGTATGTTTTGTATGCATATTGAGCACCGTGTTTCTATTGCACGAATTGATGCAATTTTATTACAGATACAATCGCTGGCCATCTACATTAAATTGCTACAAAAGGCAATCCTGTTCCAACCAAAGATTCTCTATTTTCAAGCGAGATTATATTTTTGCAAATAGTGTAAACAGGCTATCCTGAATTTAAATTGTGTATGAAAAGATTTCACCGCCAATCTTTATATTTTTCAGGCATTGAGGCAAGGTACTAACTTGCAGTATAAATTATTGTCCATTCAATGTAGAATCTACGTATGAATTTAATTAAAATGGTCATGAATTATTGATGCATGTATTTTGTATGCATGAGCATCAGAGTCAACTCAAGTGGACACTTGATGTCAGTTTAGATTGATTTTCTAAATGCACACAGGATTTACGGCGACGTGTTCTGTTGTGGATTTTAAGGTTTGAGATTTGAAGAGAGGGACATATCCCGTTAGTGGAAAGTGTTTGTTTGACAAAGCTCATTAGTGGTCTTAGTTACAATAAAAGGATATCATCACTGTCATTATTACACGGATCTCTGGACTTGTACTTTTATAACGAGTGTAAAAAGAGAAGAAGGAAAGTGGCTCAGTATGCATGCATGTGAGAAACAATGGGATTTGGAGAAAATGTCGGGAGAGAGAGAGAGAGGTTAGGGAAGGGAGGCTATGTGAAGTAGAAGTAAAGGATGTTGGTGTGTGTGGAAGTAACGGGAAGTGAGCTGAAGGGAGTAAAGGTGCACATTGGAAAGCGAGTAGAAAATGAAATGCATTTTACATGTCGTCCTTCTATTGCTACGTATGCATGTAAGTTCCTGGAATCCAACTCATTCCTCGTCTATTCTGCCCGATAAAAGTCCCCCAAGGCCCAATTTCATATTCATCCTCTACTCCGTCTCGACAACTACTCTTGCCACACGCACACCACACACTTTGCATGCATGCAACTACACTAAAAAGCACTTGAATTGTATCTACCTACCTACCTACCTATAAAATACCAACAAACAATATTACAGATACACAACACATGGAAACTATACTTAGCTCCTTGCTACACTTTCATATTTTTCATGCTATATCTCCCACTCTTCCTAATAATATAGATATAACTCTCTACTTACAGGAAAAACTTATATTTTTACATCATAATAACGGGCGCTGTATCAAGTTGTTATGTACATCCACATGTATACATGGCATTTCCTTAATACTCATGCAACGGCACACAGGAATTATCCTATAACCTATAAATCCCTATCTAATCCAAGTAAAGACAGAGAGATATTGCTAGAATGACCCTGTACCGTATTTACTGTAATAAATGCCTCGTCTAGCTCCAACACGCGCCGTATCTACTAAGCGCTTATCATTTACGGTTCAAACAAAGCTCAATTAAATCACATAAAGCAATTTATTGTTGATAACTTATGGTTAGTTGGTTTTCATTACAATTGGGAAAATATTTCATTCTCTTTTGTATTTTTTTTGATGCGTCCCTCCTTAAGAAGCGCCCTGCCCCAACATTTAACATAGTTATACCAAGTAAAATATTAGTGCGTCCTAAGGGCCATTCACATATGTCGTAGTTAAATTTCTGCACTTTTTCGTCACCCTCAATGTTTTTGTTGTCTTCAATTTTTTCGTCGCCCTCCATTGCTTCCAGATATTTTTCGGGCACATTTTCTTTGTATTTACCACAAGAAGTATTCTAATGTTTACCTCCCCCTCGAAAAATTCTCAATATTATACATTTTTCAATTTCCTTCGAGCATTCACGCTCACTTTTGCATATAGATGCGTGTGTGTGTGTACATTGGGATGTAGACGAGTAGGAATGTTTAATAGATACATTTCTCACTCAGAGTCACTCTCGCTTTTCCTTTCCATTTCCTCTTCTACTCTGTTGCACTACAAAGTGTAACTTGTTCCTACTTTCCATCTTTCTCTCACTCCTGCTTCAAATATGCGCTACATGCTTCCATTTCAGACTTTTTTATTGCAGGATGCATACGCATACGTAGAGATTCACAGAAATATTCAGACGAACACTATTCACTCCCTATAGAAATACATATAGCTAATATAGCTATATGCTCTATAGAATTCGTACTTGTGAATAGTAGAATAGTAGGTAAGCCTCACTATTCCCATTGCAACATCTTGTAGTTACTTACTTATGTACAATTCTCTTGACTTCCCACCTTTTCATAGTTTACTCTAGATTATTATATTCGATCTCATTTCATTACCGTCGTATACAAGGCCGCTCACATTATTTTCTGGAGCAAACTGAGCTATTCAAGTAAAGTTAGCTTTGGGGATTTTATGCATAAATTTTTGCTCCACAAAATCCCCAGGCAAATAAATAGCGGGGCTTTAGACGTCATTAATTGTTTAAATAGGAGGACTAGGTCACATAAGCGACAATCTTTACAGAATACATGACTTTCAGCTCAATTGATTTACATTTCCGTTTAGCCCACATGTTTGCAGATAATGAAACCATTCAAAATTAATAAGATCAAAATAATATTCAGGTTGAAGCCATAGAACTACCCCCAAATCTCAATATTACATATCTGTCAACATTATTAAAATGTAAATAGTTGATCAGAGTTAATATTAAAACCACATTCGGGCCACCACAATAAGTAAATTGTCACAATTGGAATATCACTTTAAGGTTGGAACCCCCATGCATATTTCACCTCTCAAAGCCAACTTTATTATTAATCTAGATGAATAAATAATATCAAAAGAGAATCACTGCTATTAATGCTAAATATTGTTGAATTTTCGAGGCCATTTCTGCTGATGACAGTCAACCATAAAGGTTCTGCACTTTTCAAACCACACATTACTAAATATGGGCGCAGAGTGAAGCTATGTCGTTAGCTTCCATTCTTGCTATCAGCAATTCAGCATTATATAATTCTATCACACAGTTTTCTACTTTTCCAAAACATGCATGCTGTCACAGAAAAGTAATAAAACCTTTCCACCATTACCACAATTTTCCAGGTTTCAATGAATCATATTGATAAAAACAGAGAGGAACGCAAGCCCAATGGTCTAATAGTCCTCCAAATAATTTATTATGCAATGTACAAGGCATTTTTAGACTTGAAATTGTTTTAGATTACTAGAGCACGACGTATTGTGGTTGGAAGGAACGTTCAGAAAATTTTGCGAATATTATCTCTTGTGGTACATGTAGGAATGGACTACGCGTTTCATTATTCATGCATATGTACTTACAAACTACTATCTGTTATATGTGAACATGAACTTTTGCTACGCTTAAAACAATAGGACACGGCAGAGTAGTGTGATACAGGATGGTGATAGCAAATTTAAGAAATGTATTTTTGCAAATTATGATTTAAAATGGATGCGATAATTGAAGTAGTTAAGTAAGGTACACATATACACGGGTTCTCATGTGCAATTCAAGTGTGGTTGTGTAAGGAGAAGGAAAAATGGCTAATCGACGAGAAGTCAGCAGGAGTATTGCATGGGAGAAATATGAGAAAATTGTGAAAAGGAGCCCTATCATTAAGTAAACCACAATAACAAGTTTTTCGTGGTCAGTACCCGCCCAGTCACTTAAAATTTAACAGCAATGAGCTATCTCCCTATCTATTTACTATCTTTTGCCAGTAAATAGATATGTAGGAAGGAAGCTAACATTGCCTATAAATACTAAATATTATACATAATCCGTTTTTGCGATACGAAGTAGGATCGGCCACAGTTATTGCGACGATACTACTGGCAATTGTGGTGTATCCATAAATATTTTATGGAATTCTGAAAATTGCCAATGTTTTAACTAGTACAAGAAAGTAAGCTAAACATTGGTCCCAGCCATAGTACTTTATCTATGCTATTAAAATATACGGCCCTGTCTGTACTCTCTTTAACATTAACATCATACTAGTAGTACGTATAGATGTTAAGACAAAGGCTCTAAATGTTTCTAACACCTTCGTTAGACTAGCATTTTAAAATAGGAGAGCTTAGGTATTAAACTCTTCCTTTTATCTGAACTAGTTTTACTTAGCTATAGATTTTGCAGATGGTGGTGAGTGTAATATTAGCGTAGAAGCATTTCTTACCGAGCCGCGCGGCCTTTATGGGCTGACTACTGAGAGCTACTAATAGAAAGCTTAGAAGGAGACGCTTTGCATTGAGAAGGAGAGAGAAAAGGTTTGCAGGCTGTGGACGTAAAAAGTCTGTGAGATTTCTTGGTTGACTTTAGTTTACCTCCTCATAATAATGTTATGTTGACAAGAATGGGGCTGGCTGCACTAGAGATTGTATTATATGCCAAGATATAAATTTAGTGGGCTGACACAAGGAAAAGCTTAGGAAGGAATTATTAGCACAGAGCCGAATTACAGCGTTCACAATAGAAATCGTAGTTACCTCGCTTCTTCTTCTTCACCTTCCTTTGCATTGGATCTGAGAGGAGGAATAGTAACGGAGCAGGAAAGGAAGTGGAAAAAATCTGGGAGTGAAACCGAGTGACACACATACATATGTAAGTCTGCGTAGGCAGTTATTATGTTGTAGGCATTTGAGAATTGTACTTATGTAGGGAAAAGAAACGAAAAGGAAAGTCTTTGCCTTGACATTCACTGATTACTTTAGTTGGCTACCATGCAATTTAAAGTCTTCAAATATTTCAGCGGCGACAGAAATGTCATAAATCACATATATCCCGTATAATGTTCATGTTCACGTCTAATTTATACATTCATGGCCTATGTCCCTATGTTTTGCTTACATTTTGTAGAACATGATAAAAGGATGTAGAGACTAATTTGTATTGGATGCAAAGAAATAAATCCCACTATTAGCTAACTATACCTAGTAGTAAGTAACTATATTATTAGTATACGAGGAGAAAATGTCTTTGTTCCCTCGCCCATGAAATAAGAAGGCTCAACTCTAAAATAAATAGTCCCCGCTAATTTCCTCTAATATTTGAAGGGTTTGTAGTTTGTGGACGTGGAACGATAAACAAATAGTTAATAGGTAAGCATATGTCCCCAGAGAATTCCAAGTGTCAATATTTATTAACTATAGCCAAGGCCTAGATATAGATAACCCTTTCAACATACCAAATTCATTTAATATGCCTATACTAAGCCAAGAGTATAATTACGAGAGTACCTACTACATACATACCTACCTATTATAGTAGCTACACGAACACGGCAGACTATCAGACTATGTAGGAGACACTAACTATGTCTCTCTCTCCCTCTCCATAATTTCTAATGCGTCAGAAATATGAAAAGGTTGGTGAAACAATGAGTTTAGCAATGGGGAAGGCAATGCCTCATATTTAGACAGGTTGTTATATTATGCAAGGAGATGGTGTATTGAGACACAGTAAATATTTTTTGTGCCGCGACTCAGGAGTGAGAGTGAGACATTTATGGAGAGGGACAAGATATGTGTCTTTTATGCCATAAAACGCACATTGAGAAAAGGTCAGTATTTTGAGAGATTTTTAACCCCAGCTGGAAGCAGTAGCAACCCCGTACTAAATATTCTAGAAAATGATATACGAGCATCTTCAGAGAACGTAGTCTTGCTAAGCAGGACGAGAGGAGAGTGAGGGCATTATATAAAGAAAGAACAAGGATCGTAAATAACTTAGACTGTAAAAAAGTCCTTGAAAAATACATGTGAAACAGAGAGAGATATTAGAGTGGAGATTTTTGGGCCCGGGGCTACAAAGCAATTTGAAGCCCTCCTTGTTTGCCTTGTCTCTTCTTCTCCTCTCTCTGTTCACTCTGTCTGTCTCTGGTTGGTGTTGTAGTTGTATGTAGTTTTGTGTATGTAGCTTGGAGGAAGAAGCTACTGGATCTCGCTCTCTCGACTTGAAACAAGTGAAATAGAACGTGGAGAAGTAGGTCCTCCACTCTGGAGATCTTTGCAGGCTTTTCGAACTTATTTTAAAGTGTATTCATAAGGCAACTGAGGAGTTATTCAAGGAGATCAGAGATTCTTCCTGTCATAATTCTTGTCAAAAGATTGTTGGACAGTAATGGTGCAAGTGGATAGAAAGGAGGAGAGGTAGAATTCCTGCCATGTCTTTCAGATTTACAAGTGTTTTCTCCATTTCTATCCCGAAGAGAAGAAGTTGCATGCATGAAATGAAGCCCTTTTCTTTTTCTCCCATTCCACGTCCTTCTCCATCCATACAAGTACGCAGCATATTGAATAGCCAAAAAGAAGAAATACGCACACTGCCCTAAAAGTAGAGCATAATAATATATGCTAACCCCAGACATAGCAAAAAGAGATAAACTCTCTATAAAAATAGCCAACTACATAGCATAGCTAAGTAAACACATATTATAATTCTGCATAAGATATTAAAATGTAGGTATACGGGGCCTGCTGCCGTCCCGACCGACTCTTTTCTTAGTAGTCGCACGAGAGATCGAGATTGAACTTCATTTGACTTTTAGCACCGTAGTGAACGTAGTGCACTCTACTCTCACTCCACTCTCACTCGACTCGACTTATTTTACTTTTAGGTACTCTCACTACCTAAACATACATGGCTATAGTAGTAAACTGCAGCTCAAAGTCATTTTCCGTTTTGTAGGAAACGTCGGGAGAAGAAAAATATTTTATGTATTCTGCATGCCACTTAAATTCAGCCATGTATTATTGCCACTACTATTATTGACAGGAAGTTTGGAAAGAGATGATATGATATTCTAATGGAGGAGATCGGATAGGATGTCGCTCGATATAGGAGCAAGGGTCGTTCTCGTAGTCGTATCTGCCTAGGAGCCCATGTATAACATGAAGGCACTAAGTGCTCAACGAAATTGAAATAGGCTGAAAGTTTTGAAACGGTAAGGGGCGTGTGGAAAGATAAATTCAAAGTTCAGACGGGATAAGGTCGAAGAAAAGGGAAGGAGAAATATATTTGATGTTCCTTAGCTACTTCCTCCTCCTCCTCCTCCTCCTCCGATACACTTGCACTAATACACCTAGCCAAATATTATTTTATGCATTTAGCGATTAGATTTTACCTACCTACTCACTACATAATATATTTGGAGAGCGTGATACTATTTATAGACTGAGCCTCGACGATTATATATAATCTTGGAAACTATCTTTATGAGATCATCTATAAAATATGTAGGACGAAAATGGAAGATAACAACCGGCTCTGATATAAAAAGCATTATAATACGTTACTTAACTATGTATCTCTCCAGATGATCGACTAACATGTAAAAGTAAATGTTTCCATAGATCGGCACTTAAGAGGCCATGGAAAATGAAGCTGTGCTCTGTCTGCCTGCCTGCCTCTATTCTATAGCATCATCACATCTGTTCCTGGATAAGAAGAGGAGGAAGAGTGCATTTAGATAGTTAGTACATTTATTAGAATGTATGTAGGTATTATGCTCTCGACAGTGTGAGTGAGTGAGTGAATGAGGGAAAGAAGTCGAGAAGATGGTAACTGGACTCAGTTTCCTCCAACTTATTATCCTTCCAACTCACAGCCAGCAATAGTTATGGTTAGGAAGAGAAGTAGAATTGACCTGTCAAGATGGTTACAGTGTGGATCCATGTCGCCCTGCTTAATGGAGTTATATGCATTTGTTACAAAGACATTTCCCTGATATTCAACACGCTCCTTATCAGGAAGATGATGCTCGGGATAAGTTTTAGTTTTATGTGTTGTCGGCTGACTTATTCTACGACTCTCCGACTCTCTCTCTCTCTCTCTTTCTGAGTTGTGGTAATGCGCCTGGATTAAATTGGGACGAGGACTCCCATCCAACTTTGTCACACACTCTTCTTCTCTTTCTTCTTCTTCTCCTGGCAGGCATTATAGTACTAGTAAGAGAGGGAATTAGGGGAGGAGGGCAAAGAGAACTAAACACAAGTAAGTAACGATAAGCGATAATGATTATTGAGTCAGGAGTGAGATGAGAGTGGAGAGTAACGGAGCATAAGTGCTCGCACAGCAGTCATCCGCCTCCACTAATTCGATACGAACTAATTGTCAAGTATCACAGAAGAAATTCTATTGTCGCTCTGACGGTGATAGAATGGCTGAGGATGAACAAACGAGAACTTGCTCATCTTCTCATTGTTGCCACTGCATTATTACGTGGTGGGGTATCTCTCTCTCTATAGTTCTAGAATGTATTTAAGTGGTAGTATATAGAAGTAGGGAGTAAGATGTTCTTGATTTTTGAGATCCATGACCAAGTTTATCTTGTGATCTCTTCTTTGCCTCTGTTTCGGCCAGTCTACTGTCACTAACCGAAAAACGCTGATTTCGCTTCGGCAAAAATCAGAGCTTCGTTTCACCC
>JABASI010005306.1:0-12512 GCA_019776505.1 Tomocerus nigrus | reverse complement strand
GAACATAAATGCTATGTATTTCATACTTATTTAGTAAATATTTGATCATCTTGTAATGTAGTCATACCTACTTAAATTAAAACTAATCCTGCATGCACATTCATACACAGGATTCTTACATGCCTCGCCTAATTTACAAGAGAATCTTGTAAATGATAAAAATATCTGAATCCAGTATGGATGTGTATGCTTTGGATGGTTTTAACAATCCCATGAAAATTACTAGAAATGAATAAGAACTACATGCTAACTATAACTATGTACCTAATCAACCTAGATAGGGCACAGAAGTAAGACCTAATGTATTGAGTCAACCCAGACTAATACAATCATAATAATAAATCCCAAAAACTTCTATTTTTGTACTAAACTTAAAATATATTATTATGGTACATTATGTTCACTTAAGTCACTTAGGTGGTTGGAGATGTCTTCTATTTCCTCTTCTGAGAAGTGTACGAGTTGATAATGTTCACGTCCCACGCCGAGCACAGTATCCAACAGTTTATAGTTGACTTTCATTTTTCCGTTGTCGGCTAAATATACGTAGGACGGGAGGTCGTCGTGTTGGTGGAGGCTGGTAAGCTGCTGATAGTTGAGTTGATCTGAAGTGACGTCAGAATTTGGTTGTCATAGGATAGGCCCATTATTTTCCTCGGGTTCCTCTGAGATGGATTGCAATGGAGAATTAAGAACAGTGGTCGTCACAGCTGCGTGGTCCTCGCTGAATTTTAAGTATGACGGCCTTGTAGGTGATGATGATGCTGAAGGTTGGTCATCTTTTCCGCGTACCATTTTAAGTAGTTCCATGTACGTGGAACCAGGAGCAAGTGGTTCCATGGCAGCTTCTGCTAGGATTCGTGGAGTTGGACATTTCCGGGTCCGGTATAATATGGAACAGCAGTAAAAGAGTGCCATACCTACTAAAATAACATTAATGATAAGTACAGTTATTTCCAATGAACTGATATCTGGAATTCCGGTGTCAGCTCGTGCGTAAGGAATGGAGGGAAGAGTTAAGGCAAGTGGAGCTGTCTTTTTTAGGATCAAATAAATGTAGGCTACTGCTGCAGTTAAGAGACATTGATATAGGAAGGAAAAGGAAGGAAGGTAGGAAGAGGCTACTACGTGCATGAATTTAGGAGTACGTAGTTTTTTGAGGAGGATATCATCGGGTATGTCAACGGTGCTAATATTTATTAAAGGTAGGGTCATGGTCCAATTGGTATCGATAACTTCGGTCAAATCTTTGAAATTAGTTGCCTCATGTTGAGTAGAGACACTGAGTAAGACTGAATTTGCCTTTGACCACTGGCTGGGAATTAGGTGATGGATGGATGGATGTTTAGTTAAGGAGTTAGGACACGGGTATGGTGGGGAAATTCGTTCCCTTCCTTGAATTACTAAATGACATCCGCAGGGAATTTCCACTTGAACGGACCCTACTGCTTCCTTGGTTTTGACTGAAAATTTCTTCTGTCCACAGTCTAAGTGAGTATTTTCAGGTGGGTAGGTGAGGACGAAAGAGTGTGTTCCAATCTTGTGTGGTCGCTCCGAGGTAAAGTTTTGCTGGGCAATTCGTTCCATATATGAAATCAGAGGGTGATTTGGGAACGAGACACATCCCGGTTTCTGGACGGCAGTTTTGCAGATTTAGTCCTGCGATTGGGATGATGTTGGTGCTGGTGGTGGCGGCTAATAGGGGGTCCATACTTAAATGGCAGGTTTGCTGTTTCCAAGCAAACGGGATGGTGACGAATTGTTGGAGTTGCATGTGTTGGAACTCCTTGGTGATGGGTATGTTGATGGTCATGACTAATCTGTTCTGGCTGAAGAGACAATTTGCGATTGGCAGGCGGTAATATTTGGTTATATTGAGGTAAGGAATGGCGAGTTTGTATCCATCTTGATGAATGGTAGCTTCCAATTTCCTGAGGTCAGTTTGTAGAACTGGAGAATCTACTGCATCCATCGAGATCATTTGAGATCGACAATTTTGTAAAATATGATTGAATCTGAGGGATTGAGCTAGCCAGTACAAGTGTTGTGTTGTTTGTACTCCAAGTAATGCGAATTTGGTTTCGTGTTGGTTAATTTTAGTGAATTGACTATCCAGGTTTTCAGCAAAGGCTTCATTAGCTCGTTGGTACCGATCCAAAGTTCTTCTGAACTTCCTCATGGTTTGAGCTAGTGTTATTGAAAGATTTTCGACGTTGGTCTTGACAAGGATGAGCCGTTGATGGTCATCAATCACTTGGTTCTTCACGGTGTCTAGGTAAGTTTCAATGGATTTTTCATCAGTGACGAGATCGTTGAGATCTGCTTTAGTTGCGAGGTCGAAAGCATATCCAACTTTAGTGCCGATAAAAGTTAAGGGGTGATTGAGGGCATCTATTAACCCTGTGTCACGTCGTCTCCTAAAATAATTTTCTTCTTCGTCCTCGTTGGAGGTGATTGATTTGTGTCGAATTGGGAGATATTGAGCCGAGTCTATTGTGAGAATGTGATCGGCGACGGCATCAAGGTGAGAAATTCCTGCATCCAAGAGGACGCAATCCAAGGTGGAGGTCAGGGTACAGTTTCCTTTGATTAAGTCTGATGTGTGTTGCATGACCGAATTTTCATACTTGATGTCGTAGATTAATGGGATGTAATTGTCATAGAGGATAATTGGTGAAATTTGTTTGATGAATGCTCCAGTGGTGACTCGAACTACTGGGTCAGTTAGGACGGATTGAAAGCACAGAAAGATGATGAGTTTATCCATTGTTCTGGAGTTAGTCTGGAAAATATAGATATTTCAAAAGTAACGTTGATGTTATAATTATCATGACGCGCGTTTTGACCGGATACTGGTGGAGATTAGTCGGGGCTGAGTTGGGATTCGAAATCAAAATAAGGACTGGGCGGAAGCGAGGTTGACTGTACTGGCACGAATTTGACTACTTGAAGTGAGTTGGTTTGTAGCTGGTTGTTTGCTTCATGGGGTTCGTGAACTCCTTGTTCCCTTTCGTGGGCTCCTTGTTCCCTTGCTTTGTTGTTTCTTTCTATTTCTTTTGCCAGTTTTTTTTGCTTCCAATGTTCCTGACAGAGTTGGATGTGGGTTGTTCTGTTTTGATTGAATCCGATTCGACGTAGACTTTTCAATTGGGAAAATATAAGTCGGGCAATGAGGCGTAAGCATTTCTTGCATTTTCGGGTGTTCTCTGGTAATCTGCTGAAAGCTTTCTTCTGTTTCCAGGGTAATAATCTGAGAACTTCTTCCCAAGTCGTTGGGAATTCCGGGATCTCTTTAGGAGTCTTCTTTGCCAATTCTGGTGTGATTGTTGGTTGTGATGGTTTACTTGGTGGTTGGAGTCCCTTTGGTTTGTGATTCTGGTTATGGTGATCTTTGGGTGTAGGCGTTGCTTCATTGTTAGTGGCTCCAGAGTTTCTGTTCCGCTTTCTTCTATTTCTTACACGTTCTTTAGTTCGCTCGCGATTTCCTCGTGATCTTGGTTTCTTAACATCTTCCGTGATTACGTCGCAGAGTTTATCAAGGGCTGTGATGATTAGTGTTTCTTGGTTATCTCGCTTCAACTGTAATGGCGGTGTAGTAGGTGTTACGGGGATTGGTTTTAATGTTTCCAATCCATGGCCTGGACAGGGAGTCTTTCTAAGAATTGTAGGATCGGAGAGACAGACCTGGCATCGTGTATTAGTGAAAAGCTCTGAGTCTAAGTGGACAGTTTCGTTGAAGTTTGAATGACGGTAAATTGCGATTGTCCAATTGGGAGGTAGTTTAACCACAAAGTGATTTCTTCCATGCTGTTTGTGTGTTGAGATAAAGGAATTTTTGGGAAGATTTTCAAATTCTTCGTTAAGTTTTGAATCTGGACCGTATAGCTCATTGAATGTGGGGTCGACGTCACCATAGACTGTTGTATAGGTGATAGGAAGCGTAGTGATTTTCAGATGGCTGGGTTGTGCTGTTAGAGGTTGTGAGTTTGATTTCTGTGTGTGCTTAATTTTCGAGATGGTTTGGTTGAGGGTTTTTGGACGCCCCTTGCCATAAGAAACATTGGCTTGTTCCAGAGCGGCTTCAAACGTAGGTGTGGATCTGATGGCAGGGGGTTTTTGAAGTCTTTGATTTTGGATTCTTCTAGCTTTTTCAATAGAACTTAATGGGCATATCGTATTAGTAAATGTTGTTTGTGCCGACAGCTTTAATTTTGTTTTTAGGGAAGGTTTTCGTTTAGTTGTGCTGGCTCCGGGCCGGGTCTTGGTGAGTACGGAGGGTTATCTTGTTGGAGTCTCTGACGTCCGAAAGTGTTTGCGAATGTTCCGACATTTGCGCGTCTAGATCGGGAACGTCGCTGTGTGGGATTTTGTTCACGTTGGCGCAGTTGGATTAATCGTAATTCTTGTTTATGGGTTTCACGGAGTGTTGTCAGACGATCTTTGAGCTCCAGTAGTTTATTTGTGAATGAAGCGGTTTGTTGTCTTATTTTTCTTTCTGCTGCAGCCAAGTCACTTCGTACAAAACCTAGTGAACGTCGTTCGTTGAAAACTGTTTGCCGTAGTTTTTCTATTCCCTTGTTCTGTTTCCTAATAATTGCTTCGGCGTTTCGTAATTCGTCAATGGTGTTTAGATGTGCATTTGCTTCAGATTGATATTCTTTTACTTCGTTATCGTATTCTCGTGTCCTTTCCTCGAGCTGTACGCGAAGTACGTTGTTTCTGCCTTCACTTTTAATCAAAGTTTCGTAGTATTCGGTGACTTGTTTTTGTTGTTTTGCGAGTAAATCTTGTTGGTTCTTTAGTTTGACAAGAAGTCGTTCAGCGGCGTCTTTGCAACCAAGATGGTGAATGTAGTGTGTCGTACTGTGGTGTGCGATACCAAGAATCCTGATCTTTTGTTGTCGAATTATTGCGTTAGCCTCGGCTAATTTTGATTCCAGTGATTCGATTTGTTTTTGCTGACTGGGTACTGACAGATCTGGAAATTCCAAATCTAAAAAATTTGGTACTGGGTCTGTTTCAACGGTGTCCAAGTTGTTAAATACCGGTGATTCTGCCGCGCAAATTGGAGTCAGATTTTCAAGAGTGGCGTTAGTTAAGTTTGCAGTTCGTTCTTCCGTGATCCGGGGAGTGTTTTCTACCAATTCCTCTATCTGTTCTGCCTGTTCGACTGAGTTTGATTCGCAATTTAAAATTTCTGGGTGGTTGATGAGACTGTTAAAAAATTCAAGCTCGTCAGGAGTCCAGTTATTGTCTGCGTAGGATACGTCGCGTATTAAGTCGCTTGGATCGTCGGTTGCCGTGGGCGTGTTAAGGCTGAGGTCGATTGCTGTATTATTTGTATTATCTGTATTATTTTCTGCTCCGCCACGGTCAAGTTCGATGGAATCGTCCTGATCTATCTGGGGGAGAAATAGGTCTAAACTGTCCATCGAACTGAAAAAAATAAAAGAAAATAATATTATAGATTTTGGGATCTAGTCATTGACCGTGTGGTCATACCAGATCGAAGGGGGTGTCGCGCATTAGTGGGGATTTTTGGAGGGTTAATTGGAGGACTGAGGGTGGTCTGGGGCCTAGCGATTGGTGTGTCAGTGTCAGTGTCAATAGAACGTGACTCGTTATTGATGTGGTCGTCTACGATGGATTCTTCACCAATGGGGTCGCCGTTGGTGGGTTCTTCATCAGATTCTTCCTCTTCGTCGGCCCAGGAAACGGTTTTCCGTTGAGGGCTTTTCTTCAGTCTGGCAACATGGACTTCTTGAAGTCGCTTTTTTCCTCTTGTGTTAGTCGTTTCAATCTGGAAGTTAACAGGACCGGTCTGGCGAACCAGTCTGTGACCTCCTTCATTACGGCTTAAAAGTTTGGTAGTCAATCCTACGACCTTTCGGGGGGTGAACAGACGTACATTATCGCCTACTTCGTGGGTCACCTCCCGGTGTCTTCGGTCGTACAGCTTTTTGTTGTAATGTTGGACTTCTCGCATGTTCTCAATGGCTTCCAAACGACTTCTATGGAGTTCTTCAACTTCGATATCCCGGTCTTGGGGTGCGATGGGTGGTAAGAATGTGACATCGACTGGTTGCCTAGGGTCAACTCCATACACAAGTTTGTAGGGCACGTTTTTAAGACTGGTACTGTAGGATGTGTTGTAAGCCCAGACAAGGTGTTTGACCTTGTGATCCCAGTCTTTGTGTCGCTTCTTCGGATCGATTGTGGTGCTTATCATCGTAGCGAAGACCTTGTTGAGTCGTTCCACGTTCCACTCATTGTTTGTGGGTGGTAAGGGGTGGCTGTTGCCTGATCGACTCCAAGCTGTAATAAAAGATTTCGAACTACACAAGCAGTGAATTCCTTACCAAAGTCTGTAATGATTCGTCTTGGGGCTCCAATGACGCAAATGAGTTTCTCCACGACGAAGCGAGCAATTTCGTCTGATTCTTTTGTAGGTATTGCTTTGACCCACGCGTATTTTGTTAAGTAATCTGTGGCGACGATTAGATATTTGTTTCCATAGGGTTCACTAACTACAAATGGGCCCAGAAGATCAATGCCTATCGTCTCCCACAAGGAGCTAGCGGAAAAGCTTTGAAGCATCCCTGGAGTGAGTGTCGTGGAGTCCTTTCTTGCTTGGCAAGGTTAGCAAGTGACCACGTACTCTAAGATGTCTTTATGCATTCGTGGCCAGAAGTATTTTGAACGGATTCGTTGATACGTCTTCGTATATCCAAAATGGCCACCAGATGTCGCATTGTCATGAGAGGCATTCAGTAAGATGTTTCTCATAGCCAATGGGACGAAAAGTAAAGGTTTTTCATCGATTGGCTTTTGGTAGTAGAGAATGTCATCTTTCATTGAATAATTACGAATCTTCTTCCTTTGGCGTTTGTCTAAGTTCCGTTTCCGTAATAACTTACTGATGTCCCGTACTTCCGGATCTTCACGTTGGATGGCGCTCAGTTCGTCGAGAATTAACATAGCCATCATTAAAGGTGGGATGTCGTAGTCTTCTTCGTCGTCAGTTGTGGCAATGTCGACGGGATTTCTGGAAAGGCTATCGACATGTGTGTGCCTGGCTCCCGATTTGTAACATACAGTGTAGTTAAATGGGAGTAACTTAACTGCAAAACGTGCTAGTCTTGCAGTGGGATCTTTTATGTACTTTAAACTGCATAGTGCATGATGATCGGTTTTAATTGTGAAAGGTTTACTGATTAAGTATGGTCTAAATTTTCGACATGCAAAAACTACTGCCAAACATTCTAGATCGGATACCCCATATTTCTTTTCCGCTGCTAGTAAAGATCGTGATACAAAACCAATAGGCTGTTCTTGTTCGTCCTTGATTTGTAATAACGCTGCGCCGAGTCCCTTACGAGAGGCGTCGGTGTGAAGGCTAAGAGGCAGTGTAGGGTTGAAATGTGCAAGCACCGGAGCGGTGGTTAGCAACAGTTTCAACTGTTTGAAAGCGTCCTCGGCCTCTGGGGTCCAAACGAAATCTCCCTGATGTTTTAGTAGTGCATTGATTGGATGTGCCACGGCGCTGAAGTTGGGAACAAAATTCCGATAATAGTTGAAGAGACCCATTGCTTGACGTACAGTGTGTACGTCTACTGGCGTTGGGTAGTTTCTAACAGCTTTAATTTTATCGGGATCCGTCGCAATTCCGTTTTTACTAACGACGTGGCCAAGAACTTTGCAAGAAGTGTAACCGAAGAAACACTTGGTTATCTGAAGAGTTAAATTATGTTCTCGAAGCCTTTGAAGGACCAACTTCAAGCGGTGAAGATGATCGTCAAAATTTTTTCCTGGTACCAAGATATCATCTAGGTACACGCAACAGACGTTCCACTGTAAACTGTTCATTACAGTTTGAATGGATCGACTCATGTGACTGGGGGCGTTGGCCAGGCCGAAAGGTAAAACCTTGAACTCGTAGAGTCCGTCTGGAACCACGAAAGCTGTTTTTGGTTGGTCTTCTGGTCGAATTCCAAACTGGTGGTACGCTGACTGGAGATCCATGAGAGTGAAGTAGATGGATCCTTCTAGTGATTCGAGGAAATCTTGAATTAAGACTAAGGGATAGGAATCCTTCCTCGTAATCTTGTTTAAGTCCCTGTAGTCAATACAAAGTCGTAACTTACCGTTCTTCTTTGGTACCAAAAGTACAGGGCTTGCCCATGGTGAATCCGACTTGTCACAGATTCCTGCTTCTATCATTTCTTGTACCTGTCGGTTAATTTCTGCTTTTTCTGCCGGTGAGTGGCGGTGTGGTCGTTTGCGAACTGGTAGGGCGTCACCAGTATCAATTTTGAAGAGTGGGACGTTGGAACAATGTCCCATGTCTTTTAATGAAGTCGAGAATCTATCTCCAAAACTTGGTGATAGATTCTCGAACTGTCTGGTGATAGTTCGGGATTGATGTCTAAAATACTCATTTGTTCTTCGGTCAGATCTCTGATGGTGACTGTAGGCGGTATTTCACTGTGTTTGGTGGAGTCTTCGCTGATGGTTGAAGCATTAACTGAAGGATGTTGTGTAAAATCTACAGGTGTTATATCTTCCGTCGAATTACAGATCTGATCAACTGTAGCAATCGTTATGCCTCTTGGAACCCTCTTAAATTCATTTTCCGGATTTTCTAAGAAGATACTCATAGTGTTATTTGAATGACCCTCCTGAGTTTGAGGTTCAAGTTCTACTAAAGCGGTCCTAAAGTTCAGTCCGTATTTCTCGAAAAGATTTGGAGCCTCAACTATAACGGCAGTGTTACTCTCCTTTACTTTTCCATTCGGATAAGTACAATCAATAATTTTGGCTGATTTTGGAGGCATCATAATTACTTTGTCTGTGCGGAATTTGATGGATTCTAAATAATTACAAATATATTCCATCTCAACGGTTTCATATTCCGTGGTTAGTGATAAATTTGTGGGCACGGCTAATTTACTAAGAGTGAAGGGAATTTCGTGGCTACCTATGATTACAAGTGGTGGTCCAAATCGGATATCCACTTTGTTGGCGTCACAGAAGTCGGCGCCTAAGATGACCTGAAAGACAAGTCCTGTTCGCATGACAAAGAATCTATGGCTGTATGGTATCCCCTTGATGTAGAATGTTTGTTCGACAGTACCTATAGGTGTCATTGCCTCTCCTGAGGCTGTGTTAATTCTAACCCCTAATGTGGGGGAAATAACCCCATTTACATAATTAGCGGTCAACATACTTACTGCGGCACCGGTATCCAACAACGCATTGACGGTATGGCCGTTGACAGAGATATTTTCCAAAACGACCACACCGTGGTGGTTGCTGGGAGCGGTGGCGCAGAATTCAACTTTCTTTTTGGTGGGTTTTCTGTGTTTGATGGGAATTGATGAGGGAGGAGCCGAGTCAGTACTAGTAGTGGAGTCCGGATAATCTGAGGGAGGACTCATTCCCTCTGATTTGGGTTTCCCGAGCGCTTGTCGTTGACTTCGGTCCTCTTCTCGTTCTTGAGGGCTCGGCAGTCACGAGTACTGTGACATTCTCTTCCGTGATGTTCGCAAAATGGCGGGCTTCTACAATCTTTGGCATAATGCCCAGTCTTCCGACATCGATAACAGATAATAGACTTGTCGCGCGAAGATTTGTCAGTTCGACGGTCATCGGACCTACCTTCGGTTCGACGGTCATCGGACCTACCTTCGGTTCGACGGTCATCGGACCTACCTTTTTCTCCTCCGTTTTTGGAAAGATTGTTGGAGAATTTTGCGATGACGGCTGCATTCACTGTAACGTGCTTGTGAATGTCGTCAAGTCGATCCCTTACTACGGCGATTTCTTTGCCAATGTCCTCCTTTTCTCGATAATAGCGTGCATCGGACCAAGTAAGCTCTGCGTCTTCTATAGTTCGCAGGTGGTTGACCAACTCTTGCTTGTTGGCATACTTTCTGAATTGGGCCTTTTTGAAATAATCTGGTTGCAAGTTTGGTAGTACCTTTTGTTTGATCTGTTCCATGTCCATATTCGGATCGATGTGACTGAGATAATGGAAGCAATCATAGAGGTACTTGTCTACGGGTTCACCTGCTCGGTGGATTCGTTTCTTCAACAAACCCTTCATCCTGGCTTTGAATGTTTCCCGGGTAAATTCTTTGATGAATGTCGCCTTCAATGACGTCCATACGTCCATCCCTGGTTTGGTTCTCTCACTCTGATACCAATGGTTGGCTGTAGTGTCCAGAAATTGAGGGAACATGTTGGCTTTGACGGTGTCAACCCATTTCTGCGTATTGGCAATACGTTCCCATGAATCCACGTATTCAGAAGCCACATGCTTGTCAGGATCAAATTTTGTGTAAGTTGAAGGATCGAGCATGTTGAGGGTTGCTGGCAGTATGGTGATTGGAATTGCTGTGGTTGTTGTGCGTGTAGATGTGCCGGCAGTTGCTCCTGGGCAACCGGAGGTTCCACATGTACATGTTGCTGTTCCAGTACAGGGTGGACAGGTGGTGCAGGTACAAACCAACAATTTCGTGCAGGCAGTACAGGCAGCCACGCAAGTGACACAGGCTCCGCAGGGCATGTTGAAAATTCTAGTGAAAGCGGTGTGTAAATCTGGAGTTGGAGGACTAAATTGGATTTTGAGTTTGGCAAATGAGTCTTGGGCACCTGTGTTGGGGGAAGGGGTGCTTGGTATGTGAGTTATTGGAGATAGTGGGGTTGGTATAGAAGATTTTGGAGATGGGGGGCTTGTTATGTGAGTGGGTATTTGGGAATCGCCTACTGCTTTAAATATAGCTGAAGTAGTTAGTGTGTGGTCGTTACTGTCGTCTGAATTGCCTGGACTGTAACGTTTAGCTACTTTCTCTAATTCTTCTGTAGTCGCTTTGGCTAAATCGACGTAATAAGAAAATTGTGAGTGCTGTGTTGTGTCGGGACAAAACTGTGTACGTGGAGGTTTCTTGGGGGTACTCGAGTACCTAGGGGGTGCTGTGAGAATTACTTGTGAATCTATATATATCTTCTCGAATTCTGACTTACTTGTCTGCTGTTCCGATTGTGTGTATCTGTGTGATTCAACGTGTATATGTATATCAGTGGGTGGGGTTTCCGTCACTTCCCTTTGGTTGGTACTAGATTGCGCTGCCCCTGTGGGCGTGGCGATGTCTTGCAGAGGTGTAGTCCGTTTTGATACACCTTCTGAAGAGCTTGCGATATGAGATTCTACTGCTGGTGCACTGGCCGTCTGTTTGGGTTTTCTGTAGCCCAGCCCGTGATGTTTCTCTAGCCCCTTATTTTCTGGTTGTTTATTTCTAATCCGGTCGGATTGCCTACTCATAGGGTGAAAAATAAGGGATGGGGGGAGTGGGGGTTGCGCGCTTTGAGGGGGACTTCTGTGGCTGTTCCTGTCTTGTCACCGAATAGCAGTGAGAGGATATGCTGCTTTAAGCCTTTAGGAGTAGGGTTAGTACAAGCAAAATCTTTTGACTTAACTATGTGTCTAGGAGCAAAATCTTTTAGTTGTAAACAGTCGATGTATGTGCAAGCTTTTTCTAGCACTAGAATCCCTAGCTCTAAATGTACGTCAGACTTGTGTATACAATAGAAGGGGTGCGGACTGTATGGGAAGAGCGTTTTTAAAAAGATGCGTTCTGCTTGCACACACTGGATGCAGTTTACCTCAATATGTATGTCGTAAGATGAACTAGCCACTATTGTTATAATACTGGCGAATGCTAGGAAGATTTTTGTATTGAAATACATATATTTCAGATATTCTTCAGTATTTGTGTATCAAAGTTGGGAGTAGGAAGGTTAAGTGCTATTACGGCCTTTTGAATTGGCGAATTCGTAACAGGCTTGTAGTCTCGTCACACGGACCAAGAGTTCGAGTGTACACTCAGAACAACAAAGGAAAGATTACCTACTTCGAACAATTGTCCAGAAGCCAGTAATCTTATGACACAAAGGAACAATGGAAATGGTTATGCAGTAGTAAGTAAGTAGATATTATAGTATGTAGGTAGGTATGATGCGAGTAGATAATTTTAAATAGATGAGTAGTAGGTAGGTACTTGGAATAGGTAGGGAATCGGTGGGTTAAAGTGAGTTTTAACTTTGTATTTTTAGTCCGAGATAAATTGAACAGACTGTACTGAATGTAAGTAATAGAGCAAAAATTGCTTGAGAGTGAGAATGTAACAGAAAGTGTATTGAATTGTATTTGTTCAATGAATTGTGGAGATTGAAATACAAAGTCGCAAAAACAAAGAATATGAGAAATGTCAGAGGTAAAAATCGACGAACTTAAATAAGTCATAAAATTATAAAAGCAAGTGTTAATATTCCTCTCAAAATATTGGCAACAAGACAAAAAGGATATACACCTTACCTAAGCATCTCCACCATAAAAGAGTGTAAACGAGTGTGCTAGTAGGAGGGTATGTCCGAAACAGTACAGGTATAATGTGGAAAGTGAAAATAAACGAAATGATTTGGATACTTACAAAATGTTCCCTTTTATTTAA
>JABASI010005305.1:1824-12513 GCA_019776505.1 Tomocerus nigrus | reverse complement strand
CTGTGCACAGATTTTTTTGTACTCTATCCATGTATTTTCCCGAAATTCTCTAAGCTCGCCATTTCGTCGCTATTACAATACGGTATAAGGTTCCCACATAATAATATTATCTGCTAGAGAATAATCCAGGGAACTCTGAGAACAAATCGTAATTTGAATTTGCACAAAATGATTTTTTTTCTCACAAACTCTCAATATGACTAGCCATGACAATGCTCAAAGATGGTTTATCTCAGTCACTTGAAAAAGCTTCAAAAATTCCTACATATAAAAATATAAAATAAGTTTAAAAGTATGTACAGTACACCACACCGACACCACTAAGCCATTAACTCACTTATAGTAAACTAGATACCAATATAGCAATTTAAAATAGTTTACACCTCTCTGCAACACATTCACAGAATTTGCACAGTTATAAATACCTATTCATCCGTATCTCCTAATTACTGAAACAATCCTCGCGAAATTAAAATTTTAAAGTAGATAATTACCTATCTATATTTTAAAACAGTTTACCTATTTGCATACATATTCCTTAGACATATTTTAAAAACGTCAATTGACAAAGTAAATTTTGAACGAATTTTTAAAAATGGGGAAACGGGAAACCGAGAAACAAAAGTACTGCAATAAGGAGGCAGAAATGAAGAAGCAATCTCTTTTTATTCTGAAAAGGGAAAATGCGACAAGAGTGGCCGCAGAGAAAACAAGATTGTTTGGAACAAAGCTCCAAACTCATTCGCAACAAATGGTCGTTCAACTAAAAGAGACTAGAGAAAGCGTGATCACAGATATCTTTAATGCTAGATGCCAGAAAAACATCAAAGAGTATCATCAGAAGCAGACGCTGATTGTCCATATGTTGGAGGAAATGCAACGAAACAAGTTTAGGATAAGCAGTTTGACTTCTGAGATGTTGGACACAAAGAAACAATGTGATAAGATCAACAGAATAGTCATTTTGAAAAACTTGGAAATAAAAGCTTTGCACGGTCACAGTAAAACGGAGGCACAAATGGAAAAGAAAATCGAAAATTTAGAAAACAATTTATATATCGTAGGTTATAAATCCTTTTCCGTATATGTAATTTCATGTAAATGTTATAATTGAAATCGCACCTACATAAATTATCATCATTAAACATAAAAACTATTTGTCAGCACACTAAAAGCAAGTAGCTACATCATCGAATCGGCTCCGCAGGAACTGAAAGAGGCTTAAAATGTATTTTTTTTAATTTTCAAAGGTCACCGTCCGAACAAACGTAAAATTCACAAGAATGGATAATCTTCGCGAAGAGATTCGAAACTTATTAATATATAGAGGCATTTGTTACAAAAGGCTTGTTCATTATAAAAAAGAACTAAAAACGGATTCGAAACGCCTTCGGAAGGTAATGCATCAAACAAAGGAGAACTTTATTACTAGGTAAGTTGTTTTCCGGGATAATTATAGGAATTATCTTCAATTTATTTAAAAGTATATTAAACTATATAATATGATGACACATGTATTTTTCTACAGAGATGACTTGATTGCTAAAGCAAAAAACATTCGGGAAAGCGAACAGAAAGATATTGTTCATTTTCAAACGGATCTTACGGAGTTAGGCAGAGTTTATGCCGAAGAAGATGAATACGAAGAGTTTATCATCACCAAAAATCAAGAACGAGATATTATGGAAGACGAAATTTTACGAAAGAGTACATATATAATCACCATTTCTTGATTTTCTCAAGATCTT
Source organism: Tomocerus nigrus (assembly GCA_019776505.1). Classification (NCBI taxonomy): domain Eukaryota; kingdom Metazoa; phylum Arthropoda; class Collembola; order Entomobryomorpha; family Tomoceridae; genus Tomocerus; species Tomocerus nigrus. The sequence continues at coordinate 10,765 of JABASI010005305.1, read as the reverse complement.
CTCCACTAGAATCGTACATTTTCTACAATAATTTTATTTTCCTGTAGAACGCATTGAAAGTACAAGGGAGAGAAAGATGGACCTCCGAATTTCAGAAGTCGATAGTGTCTTTAAAAAACTTTACTCCATTACCAAAACGCAAGATGTAAAAGAAATGGTACAATTTCATAAAGAACAGGAAGAGAGGAACCGCTCGGAAGTGTTGATTTTAGCTCAAAAGAATGCTAATGTATATAAAAATCGAAACAAAGAAATTATGTACATCTATGAAATATAAATTAATTTATCAACAATGCACCAAGTATATGACATTGTTTATCCTTAGCTTGAAGAAACATTTGAGTCTGTTGTTGAAATAAAACGAGACATAGAAAATCACATGAAAATTCAAGATGATATAGAATTTAATCTTATAGTAGAGCTGAAAAGAGCTGAAGCTGAACTGAAAGATCTGGAGGAAAAGGTGCTAACAGTTGAATTAAACTTGAAAGACCAAGAAAAACACCAAGATTATTTCGTGTTTAGGATGAAAAAACTTTTTGGAATGAGCAAATGTGATCTGAAATTATTTACAACTAGACTTGGTGAGTCAGTTGTTATTTTATGATGTTCCTTTCACCGGCTCATTTTTAATTTTCAATAATTACTTTTGAATACCAACCATGCAACTACTAATTCAAAAATGTCTGTCTGCAGAAATATTTAGAAATATAAACATGAAAAATATGCCCCTGTGCATAAAAGCCTTGGAAAAGCATTTTGCATCTACTAAGAAAGAGTTGAGAAAATGTCATTATAAACGGCAAAAACAACACACTGGAATGCGTATTCATCGGAATTACAGACGTAATCAGCTTCCTGTGACAAAACTCAAATCTCAGGGTGGACCTTATCAGCCTAAATTCGTTTTTGCAAAAGACATTGAGTAAGTGTTTGTGTCAACTTACGTTGAAAAATTGTGCAAAAAATAGTCAATTAATATCGTGTGAATATTTTATTTTTATGTATTGAAGAAGCGACGATGAAGCTACAAACACAAGTCATAGAGCACTTGACAAGGACGAAGAAATGCCGTTGACATATGCAGAAGCCAAAGCAGCAGTTCTAGAAGAAATGCGTGAAAACCAAGGAAAGCAAGGAATGCGAATGGGTATTTCATTTTTGCCAACAATGGGTCGATCAGTGACTGCCATTGAACATTGAAAAGGACACATTCTCTTTCCGTTTTTCAAATGTGTTATATAGGTCTTTTTTATGACAATATTTATACAGCTATATTTTCATCTTCCATGTGCCTTCGAAAGAAATTTTCACACTTCTTAACATGTTATATTATTCTGTACTAACGTTATACTCAATGTTCCTAAATTTACTTGCACTACTAAACTATAGTATAAAAGTACAAGTGAAGTAAATATAGTAATATTATTTGAATAACTCTTCTGAACTCAAGATTTATTATTTTTATATTTATTACGTGTTATGAACATGCTCATTTGGAACAAGCGTTTTATTCGTATAGGCAATTATGTAATTGTAAAAATGTCCGAGAATTTCATTTTATTACATTTTAAGTAACCATAAGTCAAGTTAGTAGCGAGCAGTTATAAAACACAGGAAGGAAGTTATACATAAGGACTCTGTAAGCTACTGTATGTACATGACTATTTGTTGAACTCGTTTTGAACTTTGATTTCATTTCCGTGTTTGACACATCAACATAATATAAACATTTATATGAGTGCATTCTCGCCAAAATCGTCTTGTGAGACAATATTCAAGGAACATTGTAGCAAGTAATTTCATTACTGTCCTATGATACACGTACAAGATACAGAATAGAAAGAGGTAGAAACGACTGGAAACTATCATAATCATTATGGAAATTAGAAATCGATTTCAACTATTTGTAGCCCTAATATGTGTTCAAGTTTATACGTCCACTTGCGACGATTTAGTTCCAATGCTTACTGATGGAGAATTTACACAGGCTGTAGCCATCATAGAGTCAAAACTAGATGAAATCCCTCAAGCCAGTGATGGGACAATTACAACTGAGCTAACAGAAGTAGCCGGTGACGATTCAGTGTCCTACTTCACAGCTGAAGATCAAGAGCATCCCGTATTTAAGAGAATGGGAGGAAAACCAGGTGAAAAGACTATTGTTCTGAGCAGAGGAGAAGATCATTTTTTGAACGAAGATAGAAACGATTTTGCTGTTCTTGTGCAAACAGGAGGAAGCAAATACACTTTGCACGTTGCCTATATAGAGTAAGTCAATATTTAGGCTTCTATATTTATGCAGAAATTCTTGAAGTTAAATTATTGCATAAACCTTTCTTATAGTAAAATCCATATTGAATTTGGATAAATAATGTAAGTAGTATAGAGAAAATATTTTCTACCTATTTCGGTCATAATTAGTGGTGAATACTATGCTTGAATGGATGAAAAGGATGAATTTATGGATGAATTATTCCAAATTCCAACGCATCAATGATGTTGTTTCCAGAATATTTCTTTTGAATGTTTCTAGAGGCTCCTACAGACTATTTCATGCTTTGATTTTAACACTTATTTTACAGCGACTTGGATTCTGGTGAACTTGAATGGTTTCACGCCATCGCCTCGGTGGTAGATGGGGCTGAGATTGTGCTGGAACTTTTTGGAAATCATGAACATGAGGAAAGGTATGACTATAATTTTAGCTGCATTGTCCATTACAATACAACTATAAGTTGGTAGGTAGTAGGTACTACTAATTTGACCAATTAATTGTTATCTAAATTTAACTTGCGTAACTACTGCATGTAATTGATACAATTGACACTGTGGCAATTGCCTGAATGACATTATTTATAGACAGGACCATTGTCATTGGTTTGGACAAACATTGCTAATGTGTTCCGTGATGACTCTTCAAGAAAAAACGGACATGCAAGAAAGTTCAGAAATGGATGAAGACGGAGAGGATGAAGGGAATGACGCACGAGCTTCCGGATCTAGGTAAAGGATGACAAATGTACCGTATTTAGGCGGTTAGGGATACATAGGCATACATAGAGTACAATAATAGATAACATCATATCATATAATTTTGCCATATGCTCGATGTGTAAGACTAAAATTAGGTTGGGGTTGATGATAATCTCAAGAATAGTAGAATATCAGTAATTAACAACATTCGTACAATTCGTATAATAATATTATATGTACTAAATAGAAATTGTCACAAGATATTGCCATAAAATAATTCATATTCGTATAATGTCCATACAGTTACAGCACAAAGCAAAAGAAAGAAAAAAGGCCAATAGGGGAAGGACTGGTCATTCCTGATGGCTCTGAATGGAAAAAGAAAAACGCGGAAGGAGCTACTGCTACTGGGGACGGTATGGACGGGGCAGGTACTTCAAAAAATAACGGAATACACGGAGATAACTCCAAACCTGACAAGAGTAAAGGAACATCAGGGAAATTTGGAGGAAAACCAGGTGAAGCTGCTGAAGCAGGAGAGTCAGAAGAACAAACATACATCACTTTAAAAGTTGGCGACAAAAGTAAAGCGAAAGGTCGTCAACTCGGAACTATGATTACTCGCAAAGGTCGAACAATGCCAAAGAATAAAGTCAGCAAACGACAAAGCCCAGATTTTCTCCCAAGGTATCACACTATGTGGTAACATTTATTTACAGTGATACAGTGTGCATTCCAAATCTGAGGAATAAATCAAAATTGTCTGCATGAAAAGTAAATAAATGCTTTTAGCCTTGTCTTTACTTTTATATGAATTATTGCTGAAAATTAAATCCCATTATGAAAGATATCCTAGTGTTGCGTTGAATCCCATTTAACTTACAATAATTATGTAATTTTCTGTAGTAGCTACAAGTACACGTTTTGTTACTGACGATAGCAAGCACTTATCATTTATTGGTTACCCATTCAGAATATTACAACAGTATAGTACTACACACTATGCATGCATTAAAATATCGCTAACAGGCATGTGTTAATAGTGCTTGTTTTGTTTGATAAATTAATTATAAATATCTTTTGATTATAACAACTCATGTTTAAGAAACTAGGTTTCATTTGCATTATTTCACTCTTCACTACATATTTGTGTATGGTAGCCTCGAGTTGAGAGGTGAATGTTAGCTTAGATATCCCAGGTAGAGTTCAGTCAGACTATTTAGCAGGAGATTGATCCTTATCGCTTTTGGGAACCGTTTTGGAAGGAGAAGTAGAAGGCTGAGCGGGTGCCTGTTCACTAGCAGCAGTTTTCGAAGGTTGCGTAGAAGCGGCGACTGAAGAGCCTTTAGGAGGTAAAGTTGGGGACACAAGTTCCACAACGGAAGGAGCCACCTTAGATGGTGTAGCTGGGGCAGGCTTCTGCTTTGACGTCGAGGGAGTAGGAGAGCCAACGACAGCAGGCTGCTGCTTTGAAGTCGATGCAGTAGGAGAGCCAACGACGGCAGGCTTCCCAGACGCTGTTTTCGAGGCCAATGGCTGCATTTCCACTGCCTGTGACTTGGCTCCCGGAGGTGTTTTTGACGCAACAAATGACGGAAACACCTTTGATGCTGGAGTTGGAGTAGATATAGCCGATTTAGATATCGCTGCAGGTTTTGGTGCCGCAGACATTGACGAATCATCGAACGTTGACGAGTCATAGAACGTTGACGACTTATTTTGTGGTCCAGGTCTAGATTCAACTGTAGCAGTAGTTGTTAAAGGTCCAGAACGTGTTGGAACACGAGAAGGTCCAGGGCGGGGTGAAACCGCAGAAGTTCCAGGACGTACTGAAGCACCCGAAGACTTAACAGGTGTTGAAGCAGCTGAAGGTCCAGCAATTGATGAAAACACAGAATCTACAGTTGTATTGTTTTTTGATTCTGACGTGTTCATTTGGGATCTGTAACAATAAAACAATATTCATCAGGAGTTGAATGGTAAAATAATAAAAACGCTGCTTTCCAAAAGACAACATTCAAAATTTTCAAAATTAACCGTACTCATTTGGAGCTTGTAGTCCCTTTTCTTGCATTAAAGCTTGGAGTTGCTCCAACTCTTCGTAGATTTCTTTAACGTCATCCGCACTGGCAGGCTCTTCGTTTCTCTTTGCTTTGGTCATGTCAATGTATCTCAGTCTGAATTTATTCATGAGAGTGAAGTACTGATTCCTCCGATTCTTGGCTTCTTGCTTAGACTCCCGGTCTTGCTAAATATAGAAACGTTAAATTGATACTACAATTCAAAAACCGCTAATTGAGGGCTCAAAATTTTATTCTTACATAATAGCAACAGAATTTGGCAGAGCAATGCGCAGCTATGGCAGATTTTTTGCTACATCGACTGTAGTAGTACATATTAAGGAAATTAAGCAAATTGAAGGGTGAGGGGACGGTCGTTTCCAGTCCGTAATAGAGATACATCTGAAAGAAGAAATCATTGAATCATACCAGTATTCATTCATGATAAGATACAAATATAAGAGCACAACAATCCCCGCCAAGTAAAATTCCTCACTTCCGTTCGCGTATATTTCCAAGTTCTCAAAACGTCTTCCTGAGCTTCACCGAAAGCATTGAACAAAAAGGCGACCAGCACACTCATCATCATGATTACAGCGAACAGATGAAATGCCACTGACATACATTTCCCAACTGCTTGGTTAATATAATGATGGTGGGGTACTAATGTTCCATTTGGCAACTCTATATCATCTAACTCAATCAAATATGCGTCTTTGTCGATCAATCCAAACAATCCAAAATACAGATTCTTCGTCGTTCCAAAGAAAAATGCAAAGTCATCCTTAACTTTAGTAGCAACTTCTTTCCCATTTTCATCCTTAATATTCAAGTATCCTTTGTAGTTTCCAGAAAGACCTGTTTTGAAAATGTAATCATACGCTAAATTATTTTCCTGCACTCATGCAGACATATTATATTTATATCATTTAGCAGGATCTGGAGCAGAAGTTTTGAAAATGCAATGCTATTTAATAATAAAACGTCTCGCCTGCAGCAAATGCGAACAAAACGAAAACGAAGTAGACGCCCGTAGTAAAAAATTTATGAATGACCCTGCCTAATCCAACTTGCAAGGGCCCTAAGTTGGGTTCAACCTGTACAAATTGAAGAAGTCTCCCCACGGAGAGCATTGAGCCTAGGGCGAGAAAAGCTTCGGAGATTAGAATCGGATCCGAATATTTCCACATGTGTCTAGGTATTTCTGGGTCAACACCGTTGGTTAGACTCTAGCAAACAGTATATAACGAGATCATGGTTATAATCACAGTCCTTGATGAAATTGTTGATAAGAATATGAAGCAGTGATGAGCATACAAGATTGTCCATCCAATCAAGATAAGATATTCCCCAGAAAATAAAAGCCACCATAAAGGACGCCTGAGCCACAAGATTCCAAACATTCCATCTGTATCTAAAAAATCCCTTCTTTGTTGGCCAGAAATGCTTGAGAGAATTCAGCATGAAACCAAGGACGAAAAGAATTATTAGCCATTCCGTTCCTAGTCAGTAGATATGAATTTAGGGCACGCTGCATGGTGAAAAAATGACTATGATAAATGTATAAATGTATTTACCAATGCGTGGGGGTCCTTTAGAATTACATTCTGCGTCAATTTTATAATTGCGTGCCGTATTGCATCGTTGATACGGGTAAACTAATTGTACCGTGAGTACAATTAGGAAAACGAAGTATGCAGCCATGGAATTCAGAAAAACATTCACAGGAGCTGCAAAAAATCTTCCGAGACTCGAATCCCGATCAAATAGAAGCAGAATTGACACAGGTATGAAGAGTATGAAGCGTGAAAGAAAATGAATAAGTTTCATCGCCGGGTGCATACCAATCCAAGAAGGCCATCCTTCCCCTGCCCACCACTTGTACAAAACGGATTGGGTATGTGCATGAACAACAAAATCCGCAAGTTTAAGGTCAAGGGCCCATCTCAGTCGTGGATATTTCTCCGAACACTCTTTGTTGTCTCTTGGAGCCATGAGCATTAATTCCGTTTCAAAATTATTTCGGCACATACCTAGGCAAAATAGTTATATGCATGGTCTTCGGAATAGTTTTGATAGTGATTTAAAATAAAGTACGCATTAACTGCATTTAGATATCATAGTATCTACCCAACATATCTACTGTGTATGCTTCCAGCTTTTCTGCCAATTCGGTGTATTCATGAGTAAACACTGGTTCATAAGGAATAACCTGAAAAATAATGATTTTTCTTAGTAATTAAGTAAATTCTGAAGCAGAAAACAAAAAGTAAATGTATTAAATTATTTTATTTGCTTCTGATTAATATCAATCAAACTCACCTTTTCTTTGAGCAATTTGATCAGGAAGAAAGCTTCTTGAATCGGATCAAATTCCTTTTTTTCCCCGGACATGAAGGTGATGTAAACTGGGCTACAAAATGCTTGCCAAAGACTCAGCCTCTCATAATCGTCTTCCAAACCCTTTGGCCTGAAAATTGTTACATTGTTACAGAATGAGAGAAACTTTCAATGAGAATATGGGAATCATCACATTTTGGTGCAGTACGTACCCTATGCACATATTGCAAACACATTCTTCATGGTACATGGAAGTTTGCGCTTTATTGGCTTCCTGACACCAAGCGAGTCGATCACCCGCTCTGTAAAAGAGCTCTATCATATCGAAACTTCCTATTTTACAAGCTAGCATAAGTGGCGACATCGACTTTGGGAAATCGGAATCTCTCTTAGGTGTACGTTCTAGTCGATCAGCACTATAAAAATCAACTTGTTTTCATTGCATATTCATTACCACAATATCCAGTAATAATTTCTAGAAAAATGCTTTTTCTTACTGATCTTTTCCATAATCCGTCAATTTTTTCACAATTTCTACATTCTCCTCTAAAATTGCATAGAACAATGTATCGAACAAGAAAATATCGTCTTGTGTCAAAAGAAAATCCACAATGTGCTCGTACTGATGAATTACTGCATAGTGCAGCAAAGTAAACCCCTGCATTCAAAATCGACATTTTGAGATACTCAAGGAATTTCGATATTTTCCACCATCATTTAATTCCTTACGCATTTATCTGTGTTATTGATATCGCCATCCTCATCAGACCGGAGGATAGCCTGCAAAGCCTCCAAATCACCAGTCTTGATAGTCTCAAATGCCCGTAGTTCTATGGCATGTAGGTTTTGAATCTTGTAAGCATTTTTCTTTTTACAAATAAGAGACAAATAATAATTCATTATCTACGTATTAAATAAGTTACGACTTGCTCATAGCAGTTACATTTAGGAATATTTGTTAGCATAATTTCCGGTTTACATTGTCATTAATAGTATTTATGGATGCTGAGGAATTTCGAGAAACGGTGGTTTCTGCTTCACTTGCACTCGTATCATCGTTAGTGGATGGGTCTTCAACTGGCACCAGCGAATAATTTTGAGCGCTGGCGTTTGGAGATCGGCGCAAACTACCTTGAGAGTTGGCAGGACCAATGCTCCTGGATCCTGATGAGAGTTTTTTAGATGAACGCATCGTTAATTATTAAACAGCATCCGGGCGATCGCAAAGAACTAATCTAAGCCTCAAGCAATCCTCTATTTGTAGTACAAATATTTATAATCCTGGCTCCCGACTTCAGTCTAAATCTCTTCAAGCAATCTTCTAATCAAATTGAATTCGCCAAATCCGTCCCTGAACGCAGTCTATGCTGGAGACTATCTTTTATAATGCAGACAAAAAAAATGGTCTATGACAGGTGCCACTTTCGAAACATTTTCAATAAAAATATCATAGTAACTTCTTAGTAACGGGTAGTGCTAATCGCTGATTTTAATTTTACATCCCGCACCTATGCCAACGGTATATTTGAGTACCGTCCCTCCCCCCCCCCCCCCCCCCCGGGGTG
>JABASI010005304.1:0-12513 GCA_019776505.1 Tomocerus nigrus | reverse complement strand
AATACTCCGATGACAAAGTCAGACTTCTGACAGCTCTCTCTTTTTCTTTTCATGTCTTTTCTGCGTCTACGCTTCCACTAATTGCCAATTCCAATGCCAACATAATCACTTACTGCCATTATTGCCAATACCTATTTACATAGTTTTATGTTTATGGCGAATTAATTGGGGAAATACTTGGAAAAAATTGGTAATTATCACAATAATGATCTTATCAGTTCACTAATCCAGGGAACTAAAAATAATAAAGCAATTATTTTTAATTATCCTTGATTACAAAACTCGCAAAAAGGATAGCTTTATTTTCTTACTATTAATTTTAGGCTTTGGATTCATAAACATACAAGCTAAAGGGATATTTTTTTATCGAAATAGAGGTGTTCATCAAAAAAGCAAACAATTAGGAGTATTTTGCTTTTTTATATCATATACTCTGATTTTGACAGGTAATTGAATGCTAGCCAGGCCAGGCGTTCAGTCAGATATTATTTTCAGAATTGAGTCGAAAGCTGGAGAGAGAGTGCATGAAGTGGTTTATTTAGGCACTATCTACATTTTATTTTGTGATTTGAATTTACTGACATGACAGTCTATGAAAATAATAGATTCATCTATAAAAGTTATATTATTGTAAGGAGATGTTACTTTAATGGTCATACAACAATTTGAAAGGGTGGAAACGGTGAAAAATTCATGCAATAAGACGGAGATAAGTGTTTACAAATTTGATAGATAGCGATGTTATCGTTTGGTTACATAGTAAAATTGAGTGAAGTGAGTTGAGCAATGCAAAATAAACTTACCTACTTATGCATGGAGATATTTTCCAGAATGGAAACTTTTCGCATCAGCAAAGGTTGGATATATTATGATATGAAAGTATGGAAGAAAAAACTTGTTTAATATCTATAAATAGATCTGAAAGTGGAAATATACGTGAAAAATTTTGGTAATTCGATTCTTTGTATGAATTGCAGTTATTAAATCACTAATTAATTTATATGCACATGTAATTTTTTTACCGTTCGCTCAAGTAACAATTTTCGATATCTGAATAAAAATTCGTCTATCCAACCTTTGGTTTATGGTCTATACATTTTTGACAGCATAACAATGATCCTCCTAAGTAAGAGTCTGCGAAAAAAATATCATACAATAATAGTGTGTATCTGATTTGAGTTGATGCATGGTGGCGGATGTAGAATGTAGTAGAAGTAAATATAAATTGAGTTTGGGTCTTGGGTGGCATAAATGTTATGTATGAATACAGATTACTATTATTATTACTCTACCATTTAGACTACTTAGGTAGGTATTCGTATGGGTACACGTATTTTATTGTATGGAAAATTCTAAAATCCAACTAAAGCTGAGATTCGTTCTGATACAGTTCAATGGTTCAGTCAATAACGGTTTAAAGAAGCATCGTTTAATGGTAGAAACTTCCGAATATTCTACACTTCACACTATTCGTCACGATAATAAAAATGTTATCAAATGATTGAATATGTACAGTAACAGTACAGAATAGTGCCTAGGTATGATATAGCTGGTTATGTATCTACATTTTGCAGCGCCTAAAAAGTTTAAAAGAAATATTTCCAGAAAGCAGTGCCCACAATTTGCAATGATAATAATATGGGACATGTTCACATTATCTTTATCTCACAGATATTTATTTTGGATGTGCATTAAAGCTGAGATTCGTTCTGATACAGTTCAATGGTTCAGTCAATAACGGTTTAAAGAAGCATCGTTTAATGGTAGAAACTTCCGAATATTCTACACTTCACACTATTCGCCACGATAATAAAAATGTTATCAAATGATTGAATATGTACAGTAACAGTACAGAATAGTGCCTATAGGTATGATATAGCTGGTTATGTATCTACATTTTGCAGTGCCTAAAAAGTTTAAAAGAAATATTTCCAGAATGCAGTGCCCACAATTTGCAATGATAATAATATGGGACATGTTCACATTATCTTTATCTCACAGATATTTATTTTGGATGTGCATCTTGTGATAGCCTTATATTATAGGTACCGACTTTTGAAGCGGGAATTTTTCTCCATAGAAATTCAGAGGAATTGCTAATTTTCGTCTCCAATACGCAGTTACAGCTTAATTTGCTTAAAAAATACTAATATTTGTGTAACATCATGTGTTGAAGACACCTAAAAATCAAACGACGATTTAGACAAAACACAAGCAATGACTTCCTATCCCACATACTTTATGTCTACTAATATTTGTGTAACATCATGTGTTGAAGACACCTAAAAATCAAACGACGATTTAGACAAAACACAAGCAATGACTTCCTATCCCACATACTTTATGGTTCTGTTCCTCGTATCCTAGTTGATTCCTCTTGAGTATCTTCATAGACCAAGGAATAAGGAAGTAGCAGTGAACTGCTACTACTTCCTTAGTCTATGAAGTCTAAGTCTAAGGTAAATGCATTAGGCATGCCTATTTCTCCATGTGTGCTACATTTGATTCTGTTCCTGGGTAAACTGGGTATGACTCCCACTATCCCAATATGTATTTTCCCGCATACATCATTATGATCGAATCTGGCAAAATGCACCCGTTAATATACCGATGACATTACTACGCAGGGTACATCAGGTACATGTAATAATGGCAGTGTTCCCATTTTAAAACTATTTACTTGTGTGATATCGCTTACAAACATAATCCTATTCGTAATTCGTAAGAAGTAACTCTGAACAGTGTAAATACTTTTGCTGAGTCATGGAAAACTTTTATGAGGCCATTTCAAAAACGATTTGTGTAATAGTCTAGTACATTGGAATAATATTAAATGCATTTGTTTGCTGGGAAAAATAGCATTTCCTACCGAATTTATACTCTACAGAATGCTTATTCATGCCTCCCGAATCCGATAACACATTTTGGGTAGCAATTGTATTTTTGAAGAAATCTATCCCACTTATTATACTCCGTTATTTAAATTGCGGAAGAAATGCTATGTAAAATTTACATCCGTCTGTCTGTTTACTTAGTTCAAATTTTGTTAGGGTTCTTTAAGTAAAACGAAATTTTATTTCAAAATGAGAAAAACCGAATACACTTCTTTTGGGGGAAGGGTAAAAAAATCCAAAAATTTTATTTCTCAATAGGGTTGACACAATGCATTAAAATTGTATAATGGCCAATTTACTTTTTTCTTTATATATGTAATTACCTATGTTAAAAGAGGGTTCTGGTCTCCCGGAAATTGATTATGTTTAAGTTGCGATGATAATAAATGCATTTTGTGTAATTTCAGTTGATAGTAATCCACCGGACGATTCTGTCGTACAAACAACGGAATCAAGCCTTCGAAGAATGCTTCGGTACTGCTCATCACGACAACGACTCCAAAGTTCTTGTCGATTTGGCTTTTTCCAAGAACTTCATCTCTGTCTGGCCGAATGCATCTTATGATTGGAAAGCTAGTGAGCAGAGTTACCCTTATAAGCTTCCAGTTCAACACCCGGACGATGACTTGGACGACAATCTTATTGAGAAAGAGGACTGTCCGGAAAATTCGCCTTTCTTACGTATACTGAAACTTATCGGCTATGATTTATTCTCATTCTTTTTTCTTTTGGACCTCAATTTTGTCATTTCATAGTTAGGCCTAGGCTGCCCTTTTAGTCTCTCGCAGAAGACAAGACACCGTAATATTTGTTTTGAATCCCCGTCTCTCAATGATTTAATCGCATATTATAGTGCCTATTATGTCCGGGACCAGCAGACGTGTGGTAAAACTTTTGGAGAACTAAACAACAGTCTTATAATTATTATTTTATTGATAATCATAGCCCAATTATCAAAGAAATTTTTTTATGTACCTTCTCAAAAACAAGTATTCTGTTAAAATTTGTTTTTAACCTTGTTAAAAAATAATCCTATGCATAAGTGGCAGTTACCTAACGAAAATTGATTTAAAATATTATATATGTAGGCAAATATTCTTAAGAAAATTCCGCTGATATGTAAGACAATTTTTTGACGGCAAGTGCAAATGAAAACACACGCGTTCAATAATTACGTATTTATCAGGAATATTGCTTCTTGAGAAAAGGACGAAAATGATGAGTGTAGCAAAATTATAGCAAAGTGGCAGCAAAAACTTTTAAATAAATCCGATTCGATTAGATATATCATTTTTGCATTACTACTACCACTACCTACGTAGTTTTACAGTGGAAGTGTACCAATATTTATGACTAGATCAAATAAACGTGAGGGAATGGGAAATAAATTGAGTTGTTATAAAAATCTCAGGGGGCAACAATTCAGTGGATATCGACAAGGAAGTAAGTCCTGAAGAAATTGTCATAGAAAATCCTGGCGTGCTAAGCGGCGGAGAGTGGGCACCGGGGAAATGCAAAGCTAAACATAAAGTAGCCATCGTCATTCCTTATAGAGACAGGTACTTTCCATCTACTACCCAAGTCAACAGTTACTAAAATATTATAATAATAAGCTTATTATAGTTTGTCTCTAGAATTCCATATGGATTTCCTACTCTTCTTATTTCAATACTTTGCTATAGAATAGACTTGGAGTTTGCAAAAAGTTTTATTAGCTCAAGATCCTTTTCTTAGTTGGTTGCTAAAAAGATTTGCTTGCCCTGCAGATGGAAACAATTGCAAAAGTTGCTGTGGATTCTTCATCCGATGTTACAGAGACAGATGGTGGCTTACCAGATTTTTGTTATTGAACAGGTACATTCACTTTATTCCCTCTTCTACTTTATGTATCAGACCCTAAGTAGCCTAAAGATAGCCCCCTATGTACTTAGTATTCACGTCCAGGAAAATGAAGATTCTTTTGTTTACTTTTCACTCAATTGATTTAAATGGCCTCAGGCTGTCTTTTTTGGAATATTTACGGTATGATGTGCGTATCTGAAAAGATATCTGATTTGCCTCATTTCCTATTCCAGAAAGTAATAATGATTTAATTAACATAGGACTTTGTTGAACTTTTCACTTGTTGAAAGTTTTGAAGGAGAGAACTATTTTATAAGATTTCTCACTTTTTATTCTTTGGAATTTATGTGCAGTATGGAAACAATACTTTCAACAAAGGAGTGGCTATGAACGCAGCATTTTTACTAGCGATGAATACTTCGAACTTCAATTGTGTGATATTCCACGATGTTAACCTCCTCCCTGAAGACGATAGAAATCTTTATGGCTGCGAGACCAATCCGCTTCATCTCTCAGTCGCTATCGATAAATTCGGATACAGGTACCCATTGTAGTACACTTCCTGCATAAATATTTATTTTTGCAAATGATACTCCTGAATTTCTCTTTTTTATCAATTCCTGTTACAACGAAATCATTAAAAACTTTTTTTTAAAAACATTATCTTGAAAAGAAACGAATAATTTTATGAGTTTTCTTAATAACTTTCATGCACACGTGTAATTTTAAAATTTAATTTCTTTTTTTAGACTGCCGTATGCCTCTCTAGTTGGAGGTGTCTTTGCGATAAAAGTTGAGCATTTCCTCCGGGTCAATGGATATTCGAATCTGTACTGGTTTTGGGGTGGCGAAGAAGATGATATGTACAACAGGTAAGAAAATAATTTGTTTGGATCCAAATAAATGTAAATAATATCAAAAACATAAAAGTTTAAGTTTTAGTTGTGAATCTTTGTTTTGAAAAATACATTTTTTCTCGAGAATTTAATATCTATCAAGCAATGCATGCATGAAATTGGTAAAGTGTGTAAAATTTCAATTAAATTGACTCTATATTATGAGGCTCTATACTAATGTCAAAGTAATTTTACTTTGATCTATAAGTAGATATAGGACACAACTTTTAATTGTTTGGTAATTCATATATGCAACTGTCAGTTTTAATTGTCTCGCGTACAAGTAATAAAAGCCCTGGAGTTAAAGTCCTAAAAGTTGGCAGATAGTGCAATTCCCCGTTCTCCGTCATGCATGCATTTAGCTTAAGGATAGGGATATCCTGAAAGTAACTATGTGGGAGTCATATATAAAGTACCTATCGTTAATTGTAATTAAATGCAGGCGGGCTGGATTGAAGTGCTAGAGTGCTATGCTAATAAAGATAAATGTGTGATTCATTTCCATCTTTAGACTTTTGGCAACTCATATGAAAGTGAATCGACCGAGTGCGTGGGTGGCTCGCTACAAAATGCTTCCTCAAAACTTCCCTTCCCATACGAATCAGTTCGTGTCCCGTTTAATCCGAACTGCCCGACTGCGCTACACGAAAGATGGACTGACAACTTGTCGATTTCGACTGGTTAACGCTCAAGTGGAGCCGCTCTTCACACACTTCGTCGTTGACGTCGGACAACCTTCCTATTTTGTGCAGATGCGGATGAGATTCTCCGAAGAGACCGCTCTCGCCAAAAGGAAACTCACTGAAACCAACAGCAATGGAAATGTTCCTCCTAGTCCTCAACCAACTCACGGTAGCACAGAATTATCTCATTTAGATTCTGATTCTGACTAGAATACCCGGCTACATAGAGTCAATTAAATCACGCACGTAGCAGCCCTGCAGACAGCCTCCACAAATGACTGCTTCTTGCTACTTAAAATACTACGATGAGAGTTACACAACATACGAACAACACACTTGAACCATTTAATATAAAACAGCGTAGTAATAATAATATTACCAGGAGATTTACTTATATTGTGTCAAGATGATTTTTCTCAATATTTCAAATACGATTTATTGTAGTTTGTCTAGGATTTAATATTCTAAAACAGCATCAAAGCATCATGCTTTAAATTATGGAAAGAAAATCTAAAAGAGTCTAGTTTGTGAACACGCCTTTTTGCACTATTTAGCAGAGAGACGTATGAAGGCTACTTTTTTTCCAGTTCCTATTTCTCGAAAAACAAATAATTTTATGACTAATTAATTTCAATAGGTTGACCATGGAATTATTAAACATGCATAATGCAGATAATAATATCCATGCACGTACGTATGAAGATTAAGTTTAGTATATCGTGTTAATTATTTATTAATATTAATTGAAGTCAGGATTCTGTAGAATGTAACGTGTGTATTGCTTTTAAAAAGCAGATTTATCTTTTCAGCTCCTAATACCTTTCATCACTATCATACCACTTGAGATAGACTTACTGAGGCAGACTAGCAAAGATTATCAAAAATCAAAGAATGTCACGATATGCGTGTTTTGGCAGAAAAGCTTACTGATATGATTCATTGCATTTGCTTATGAAAATGCTATATAATACACTTACACGGCGATACACATGCACATGAGATAAATAATGTATTGAGCACTACATTTAATTGCAGATTATATAAGGCTAAAGAGTAGGGCTGATTATATTATACACTTAAAGAATGTATATGAATAATAAATATCTCAAAGATGAAAATCATAAGCATACTTATATAAAGGATAATTGAATACAATGCAAGGAAGGCAATCACTTTACTAATATTATACTTATATTATTATAATTGATATAAAGTAGCGTAAACATGCCACGCATAAAGCATAATAGATGCAATTGTGATGAAACACATATATAGAGCATACTATCACTATCGAAATCATAACAGTTATGCTACCGTGTTAACGTTAATAAGGCTTTTGCTTCTGAGTAAAGTTGAAATGGCTTAGTGTAGCACCAAAAGAATAAAATGTTAGGTGCATGGTGCATCTGCATACTTCATTCATACTTACTACATAGGTATAGCTATAGGTGGTATACTATACCTATAATTACTTACCACGGTATAATTAGTTATAACAATTATTAATCTTCATTGACTATTTATAACTGGGATGTTTTAAGCATTTCAGTACACATATTAAATAATCTCATTTTTAGTAGTTTATAGCCAATTATAACTAACACTAATAATAATATAGAGTAATCTATTGTGTCATAGCTATATATGCATTTATAACATGAAAAACACAAAAATGTATTTAATATTATGCTATTTACATACGCAAAGAAAGAGATAAGAGATCTATGGAAATTTTGGAAAATGTAGTATTAACAACACTGATGCGCCCGTGCCCCATGCAGACACACCCAATATACATACAATCTAAATATTTGTAAGTTTAATGAAGAAAATAAAATATGTTAAAATTGTCAAATAATCGGCTTTCTTGCTTCGTTGTACATTATTATTGGCCACGAATGTTTTTCGTTTGCATTTTATTGATATTTTTCTGATTCTTACATACTCGATCATTTTCCCATTTTTAATAATTGCAAGTGGATATAGTCTGTTTTAAATGTCCCATAAAGCCTTGAAAGCAAAAAAAAACAAGTACCTATAGTACCTATTACGAAACAGATTTTAGCACACAGACTGCATGTTGTCGTAAGTAGGGGTTATCAAATAATATAATATTATTCTATTAAATAAGGGGCTAAGTGTATTGTTTTCTTAAATTAGTTTGCAAAGTTTTAGTCATTAGTGTTTATTTAGTGCATTGATATCGTATTGAGTTTATATTATTTTCAAAACAAGCCTAAATAGTCCATAACATTAAAACATTATATTAGCAAGGACAAAGGACAATGCCTCAAAAACATTAATTACATCATCAAAAGTGATACCTATACATAATGTAGCGTAGAACATATAAAATGCATGTATGGTTCGTATTAGTATCCATTAAGACTTGCCGTCTTATATTCACTTGTTTGCTCTATTTATATCTTGGGTTTGTGAGATGCAGATGTGACTATGTGAGTGTATATGAGACAAGATTTAATACAAACAACCTACCTACTTATAATATTATAACATATATAACATATAACTGGTTTAATTTGGTTTTTGGTTGGTTTGGCTAGAAATACAACTGAACAAGCGCTACACATGTTACGCTACACTCTTATGCACTTCCATGATCCTATGCTTTAGAATTCTGTGGCGGCTGTACATTTATACATACCTAACATACTTGTATACACTTTAAGATTGTATTTATATAGTATTTTCATTTATTATGTTTGTAACAAGTACATTTTGTTGTAGCACGGTGTTACAAAAGTGAAAAATAAGACGAAGAGATAGGGATTTATCTGATTGATACATATACATACAGACGGAGCGAAGTCTTCATGTATTAAATGATACAATGTGTGTGTACTCTTAAAAGCTAAAGTAGGTACCTCTTCTATGTACCCTACCCAAAGTGAATGGAATGATCCTATCAAGATTGTTCTTATGGGGTTACATTGCATACATATTGATTGCACTTATGTTGATATTGTTAACCTTTTCATTGTTAAATATTGAAAGGCAAAATAAATTTGACCCTTTATGGCTACTACTTTCATATAGTGCTTAAAGATATTTAGTTTTCAACAATGGGGATGTAGCTCAGATGGTAGAGCGCTCGCTTAGCATGTGAGAGGTACGGGGATCGATACCCCGCATCTCCAATTTAGTTTTGCTTCTTTCTAGATAATTTTATATAGACACGAAGGAAATCATGATGGAGACTAATAATAAGATCTCGTTTTTTATGAATAATTTCCAATATGGATCGTCGATCTTTGTGTATTTTTTAGGTACAGTAATATTATATGTTTACAGAATATCGTATAATATCACTTGGAAATATATGGCCTAATTTGACACTGTAATATCAGTGACTCCAATGTTCGCTATTGTCGTGAAGACCTCAATATTGAGCTGAATGTATTTGAAAGGCAGATCTAAATTCATTAAGGATATTTTTTATGCATGGCCTTTTAATCCACTAATCACAGAGATAGAATTTTTTTCTGGCATCGTCGTGCCACACGTCAAAATATCGTATACACCGTATCTTTCGATTCAAGAGTTATCGTTTGCACAGGTAGAAAGCAGACGGACTGACAGACAGGCAGTACAAAACTACTATGGATCTTCGGAGTTTTAATAAAACATCATTCAAGGCGGGGATATAAGGGAGTAATGGCACATATTTTAGTTATTAAGTAGTAGATGATGTAAAAGGTGCACGTGCAACGCAAGAGGGGTGGTCATACGTAGTAGATGGGTGGGACTGACAGACAGACTGACAAAGCAAAACCATAAAGTATACCTAGCTACCGCTACGTCCCAATTCTGCAATAATCCAACTTGACTTCAAAAGTTTCCAAGCTCAGTTTCGTTTTGTTCCTTACATTATTTAGGTACCATTATAATATTATTTGTACCAACTTGAGCCTTTACGGTCACGGTGTACCGGTGTACATTGTATCAATTGCATGCTTTGTATTTATGTTGCTGTTATTTATAACACTTGCTTTTCTGTAGGTTATGTGTAGCCTTAGCCGTCGTAAGTCTCATGTCATGTAGTCATGTAGCTACCTATAGCTATGTGAATGCAATGTGAATGGGACTAGGTATTTGATTTTGGAGTGGACTACTTATGAGAATGGCCAAGCTGGGCTATACTAACTATAATGGTAGGTAGGCAGGGTAGGGCAGGGCTAGGGCTTTGGCTGTACGTGTACCTTATTATATTATTATACTATTTACGATATACTAACTGTAAAGTGAAAGTTGTAGCATTCTACTTTGTTTGACTTGTAGTAAATGGTTAAATAAATGGATGAGCTATATATATGTAATGGCACCGCACCATGTATACTGATACTGGTCACACAATAAAATCTTAATATTTATTAAGATTGCTATGCAATGATATAAACTGTAGCTGTATTTTGTATATATTATTATTATACGTTTCTAATCTGTAATATTATAGTATTTCTTATTGTAACTGCTCTATTTTCATATAGTGCTTAAAAGTTTTCAGTTTTCAACCATGGGGATGTAGCTCAGATGGTAGAGCGCTCGCTTAGCATGTGAGAGGTACGGGGATCGATACCCCGCATCTCCAATTTAATTTTGCTCAAAATTCTAAAAAAATATTTTGCAATACTATACTTTAGTATAACATATAAATTGCTGTACAACAGTAGTTTATATAATTTAGTTCTCATTTGTAACTTGCTTTAATTTCATATAGTGCTTTATATTAATCAGTTTTCAACAATGGGGATGTAGCTCAGATGGTAGAGCGCTCGCTTAGCATGTGAGAGGTACGGGGATCGATACCCCGCATCTCCAATTTAATTTTGCTCTTCAAAAATATACTTCCGTGTTAATTCATTGCTCGACATTTATAATCGTGATCGTCAATATCAATAAAGGAATACCTCATCATAATATGCTACAAAATATTGTTTTGGTCAGCGCTTAATTACCGCAGTCGGGTTTTGGCTCCGCCTCCGGCAATTAATCATCGTAATAAAATATGTAAATGGTTCTGATGGTTTCTGTATCAGAGAGTAAAAGATTATAAATAAAGCCTAACGAAATGCCATGTATCAGCTCTTAAAATTACAGGATCTATTCTATATGTAGAAACGTAACGTGTCCGACCAGAGAGACCACTACAGAAATATGCTTTCAGAAAATCTTGTTCTCTATCTCTTTCAACTACCGCTACCGCTAACTCTCAATATTGCAGAGAATGATATTTATTTGTAAATGGGAAACAAAATTTGATGTTGGCAAACGAGAGCGGATGGGGATTTGCAATAAGGGAAGTTACACAGGAGGAAAATGATGCCGATGCAAACAACAAAATGTATTTCCATAATGTCATCATATTCTGCCTTGTCATAGTGTCATCATTTTCACTTTAGGGAAAAATCCATACGTTTTGGGCAGTTAAACCCGGCGTCACAGCTATCTTCATATACAATCCAATGTTTTCTGATAGGATACACATTTTACCATCAAAGTAAGTTAGGGTAATGCGAATTTGGATCTGTTTCGATTCGCCATTTATGGATGCAGCTCACAGGAAATTACTTACATTAGTGAAGACTCGCTAAAATTACCCAGCCTCCATAAATTTCTACTCTACACACCAAAACACTTATTTTGAATTAAATGGGACGTAAATTTCAATAAAACCGTGTCGAGAGCCAAAATATGCATTGTAATAGAGATCTGCACGTTTGTGCATAAATACTACTACATACTACTACACACACTCACACTACCTACGTTCTACGTATTATTTAGTAAAGAGAAGTAGATAATAAATATTATAGGTCTATTAGCCCAAACAGAGTATAAAATGCTCAAGGGCTAAATGGATATGGAACATCGAGCATTATTACTAAATGCAATATTTACTAACAGCCTATTTCCATTCCCGATCCTAACCATATTTATTTACGACGTATAAAAATGGGCTGTCTTCTCTTATATACAGACATCCACTAATTTGAGATTGAACGGTCAAAAGTGCACAAATCATTTGAACACAAACCAGCATTGGGCCCAGGCACGTATTTAGGGGGGGTGCACTGGTGCACGTGCACCCCCTAAATCTGGGAAAAAGAGATATTTTTGGCCCATAATCAGAAAAAAATGCGAAAAATTTTTAGCGCTGCGCGCGAAATGTGTTTTTTT
>JABASI010005303.1:0-12514 GCA_019776505.1 Tomocerus nigrus | reverse complement strand
GCGGTTACCCTACTTCGGGGTTTCAGCCTCCATTTACAACCTATTTCGAAGTTAAACTTTGTGTCGCATTTTGCCAAAAGATCTGAAAGACTGTACCCTTAAGGGGGCAGAGGGGGACTACTATCCTTGATTTGATTTGAATAATAAAAAATTAACAAAAATGTTTTGCCAAAATTGACTTATGACTTACGATGTTTGGGAGAAAAGTGGTCAATTTGGGGGGTATTGAGCCGGCGTAGGACGTAGGCTGGTTGGGCTTAGCCTTAGGACGTTTGGACTTAGGACGTAGGACGTCTGGGCCTACCCAGTTCTTGCCAGTTTGTCAGCCACAAGTAAATCGTTAAAAAAAAAGTTCATTTGTATACTTAAGAATGTTTATTTTTATTACGTCACGCGAGAACTCTTATAAATAATTTCCTTGTGCTGTATAATGGCATGCAATTGACGACTAATGATAGGGTGACAATAACAACTTTTAAGCCAATCTGGATGAAATGGTCGATAAAACTTCTTTTGAAGAAACTACACTGAGATACCTAAGAATGATAAGATGTAGAATAATTTGTAGACTGCTATGCGTGCAGATTCTATAAATAGAAATATTATGTTAAAAATGCCTTTTCTCATTTTCAAACTTCAAGTATAGTGGGTGGGGGCTCCCCATGTGCCGTTTCATTCGGAGAGTTGATTTTTGTCGATTTAACAATTTTCCTTCGGTTTGATACCTCCATATATTGACAATTGGCGAATTATTTAAGAATCTTCTGAGTAAAGGTTACCATTTGGAAAGTTTCATCACACGTATTATATAGTATAGAGCATAAAAATTAACAAATCATATGTACTTATGTATATGTACTTACTTATACTTATGCAGCATATTGAAGTTTAGATTGATAGTATTCACATTGCATAACTGGTAACAAATAATCAAATAATTCTCCATGTATTTCCATTTGGAGCATTGTGTAGCTTCAGTTCAATCACTCGCTACTCGCTAAGGCCATTGTGATGTTTTCATAAAAGGTTGTTGGAAGTTCGGATGGGAGGAAATAATTCTGAAATTATCAGTTCAAATAAGTAGATCAAGGTAGGGATTGCAGATGAAGCGAAAAAGTAGCCTACTCAAGAAGAACTACATATACTTTTGCCTGTGCTATGCACGTATGTGAATAAGCATTGACAAAATTCCAATATGTGAAGTCTTTTTGGCTCTTCGACCGTTTCTGTTATTGTAACAACCTGTACTTCACAGTATAAAGCATCATCGTTATGTGTTATTTCAATTTATACGACTTTCCTAAATTGGAAAACATTTGACGCATTTGAAAATGGGTAAGCCATACAATATTGAAAAGATACTCAGGGTAATAAGTATCTATTCAATACAGAATCGATAGAAAATAAATTCGAATGTACAATTTAATCTATTTACTCTATTTAGTCATGTATGTATATACGTACCTAAGTATGGTACTTACTTTCCTCACACATCCATCCATCAACATATTGTATCTCCGTGGAAGGTGTTGCACAATTCGGAGTTTCGGAGCTATTATATTATAATATGATGTAAAATATTCCAATAAAATAAGGCATTTTGTAAGTGGGTCGCGGAGACTCATTTATATTATCTTGTTTTCCACTATAGAACGACAAGGAACGTCATCGCAAAGTATTTACAAACGTACATAGTAGCTGAACTGTCAATCTGTCAATGTGATTTTAGACTGATTTGACAGTGATTATTTTCCATGCATACCGAAGAGCGTAAAATTAATAGATTTTGTCTGGACGTTTTTTATATTTAGTAACTAGTATTACTAATCTATTATAAGTGATTACTTAAAAGAAACTATGAGAGGATGCAAATAAACATGGTATTTATACTTCGTTTCATCAGCAAATTGATTTGCATTTGTACTGTTTGTGTAACTGCAGACAAAATCGAACGTTTGGATGATTTTCTTCAGCCATTTTCTACAACCAACTTCAGCCATTGCCACATCCATCTAATGGTTTTCAAAAGGATTGACTTGGGGATCCTCACAGTTCCCGTTGTAGTCGATGATTTTTCAACCAACTTAACGAATAATCATAAGGCTGGATTGTATTTGCATCCTCCTCCAGGATGGAATTGCAGAGTCCATGTATCAATCTTGCCAAGTGTGAACAACATAAATCCTAAGGAAAGAGAAATTATGCAAACCTACCCGGATCATTACATGAATAACTGGAGACGAATTCACATAAATCTTAATGGCAAAGCGCCGTATTTAGATCAGGAATATCTCTACTCTCTGATTTTCACTGATGAAACAATGTGGTGGAAATTGTCTTTCAAAATGGGCTACTCAGAAACGAGAAACTTACAGACATTAATATTCTTCTTGACACCTACAGTTTCAAATGATAGTGAACTTTCGTTTCGTCTGAAAGAAATTGGAACTTTATGCCCCGCTTGTGAAAAAGGGCTGCTTATTGTACCAGAGTTAGAATACGATCTAAAATCTCTTTCATTGTATTGGGATTATACAAAGTATCACAATTTCAATCAATTCCGTGTACACAATGAAAAACTTGGGAATTTCGCTAAGAAAAAATATTACTTGGATAAAACTCCCATGGATTTTCAAAAGTATGACAAACTTACTTTCAAAGATTTCACTCAGAACGAATCTTTGTCCGTTGAAGAGTTAATCTTCTATCATCTGCTACCAAATGGCTCCTCATATTCGTACGATTCCGTGAAATACAAAATAGAACCAATAAATAATACAACAGTTAATCCTATGATGATAAAATTTATGTTTTCATTCAAGCTATTCGCTTATTTCAATGCTGACAGTCCGCAATTTCCACTGAGTCATGACTATTTCCAATTCATCACTTGTGGAGGTGTATACCAGGACGTTTCTGTGGGACAAATATTCATTCCTTATGACAAAATAGTGTGGGGGTTAATTCTTTTGGCTGTGATCATGCTACCGATAGTATTGCATGGCATATTCTCGACCCAAAGAAATACTGGCCCAGTAATTCCAATATTCATTTTCTTTTCAACATTGGTTGAACAAGGAAACAGTGCTCTTGATCTCAAAGGAAATCCCGTCAGGAAGTACGATTCAAGTAATGAAAAGAAGGTAAATAGGCGACTTGGCTTATTTTTGATGGTAACTACGTGGCTATTGATGTCTCTGGTCTTAAGCAATGCTTATAAGGGGGTTCTTATAACGGACTTGACTTCGAGAAAACCGCCTCATGTGATGACAACATTTTCAGAATTGATTTCAGCTAATTTTACTATTTATTCGCCGCCATTCTACCCTGTGAAGGAATTACTTACAGATCCTCATTATTTACAGTATTACACTGGTTGTATGGAAAATGGAACACGGTGGCATTGTACATGGCTGAATTATGAACTATTCTTTTTGAATTTTACCAAAAACGAAATGTCAGATTCTGTGTTGAAAAAAATTCAAGAAATACAATATATTGAGGATTTTTTGAATATCCCAAGATTTTATATCGACGAAAACCCTAACACTACTTTTCTTAATCTGCTCTCCGAATGTACCGATATTGCATACGTTGATTATCGACAGTTCATTGAGACAATGGAGGAATTTTTAAAAATTGTAAGACCAGATGCCGTCCTTAAGAGCGGAAAAGAACAAGTTTCCCAACCTACTGAAGCTGCAATACGAAAAGGAAGTGAAAAATTACTTGGGCGAACAACTGGTTGGAGATTTCAAGATTGGCTAGCCAAATTAATGCTCAGAAGATTCCAAAGCATCACTCACTCTGGTCTCCCTTCTGCCTTAGAATCCATTTTCTCCAATTTAAAAAGACTAAAAGCTTATAAACAGCTAAAAGACGACGACACAGAAGTAAAACCAGTTATCACTTTTGGTCGATTTATCGTCATTTTTTATACTGTTTTTGTTGGTTGTGTCATTTCCTTCATAACCTTTATTTTTGAAATGGTATACCATCCCATTATTAGCAGCATATCAAAGCCAGTTAGACCTACTATCATTGTTACTTATTAGCTATTTTCAATGGTACCTAAAGAGGAATTTTAAACAAGATGCATTTCTTCAAATAGAATTTTGGTGGTTAAAACTGAAAATCACACCTTATACTTGAAATGCAGACATTATGATATTCCATTTATTGGAAACGCCCTCACTCTATCTAAAATCTAGGCATTTGATGTTAATGACATCAAGTAGAGATTGAATGTCAAGGAAAGGTCACCCATATTTTTGAAGTAGATTTTGAATTTAAGATATTGAATTGAAACAGTAGGAAATGAGAAAACGCCCAAGGAAATTCTACGTTCTCCAATGTACACTTTCACAATAATACGATAATTTAGTATGTATTTACTTTTTTGTGTTTGAGGATATGGACAAACATCTTAAATGTATTACAACGGACAAATGTTATTAAATTGTATATCTGTATAACCATACGCACATCATAATGAGTACACTTTACACTTAGACTATTTATACTACACATCTACAACAATAATAATGTTTACATACAGATATGAGTTCTTAGAAAACATTCACAGCTATCTGTAAGTTAAAGCTTTGTTCTAGTACATTTACTTATGTACATTGTACATACATATTAATACGTTGACATTGACTTAATGCGCATTGATGCCTTACATAACTCTTTAACATTTAGGTATGTTCTTCTATGTATCGATTAACAGGGCATAACTTCTGCTTACTGCAGCCACCCTGTTACCGTTACCTAATGGAATGATACTTTTCTATATTATACTAGTATTATATAATAACATTAATAATTAATATTGTGTGTGTATTACTTACATGTAAGCTATTTATGTCTACATTTTTTTGAAGGTACACAGTTACAAATTAATTTATTATATCTAGCTATATGACAGGTATTTTTGATGTAGCAGTAAGTATAATAGCAGATACTCTGTTGGTATTCGGATTTTACCCGTTCCGGGTATAATGTCACGCACGTATTATATCTATTATATGCAATATTACGTATAGAGGTAAAGTAGCTTCATTTATGTATTCAATAAGGGTAAAAGTGATTGTACTATCGGAGTGGGGTGGTGTGTGACTGTGCACTCGTCGTGCCCAAAAGAGCTGCATTACCATTCTTGATCTGAAAAAAAACAATAAAATTAAATATAGAATAAAATTGCAACCCAAAATAAGTAAAATAAAATAATTTTGCAGTGCAGAGCTGTGGAGGTATTGGTTTACAACTTTCCCCATATAAATGGCGTTAGGCCATTTTACACCAAAAATTGAAATCTTATGTAGCACTTTCCCTTCGCTTTCACTTTTGCCAAAGTGAAAGTGTAAGATAAATACCATCAGTGAAGGTAGGATCTTTTTTTGGCATTCGATTGGGCGACAAGAGACGTTTCATGTACATGGTGAAAGTCGTATGACAGCTAATACATGAACAACCGTGCACAAGTAAAATCAATTAAAATAAATAAAAACAGGATATTAACGGACCATGAGTTTATTTACCTGTGTGGAAAGATTGATTCTGTTTGAACTTCTGGAAGTGGAATCCGTTTTGGAGACCTCAACTCTGAGAGTAGTGCAACAAGATCGACTGGTCAACACAGCCTGAACAAAACAAGAAATTGCAGTTAAAATGCGCATGACAAATAATGAAACTGTAACTGTGAAAATAAAATAACAAAGTGTAATAATGAAAAAAAGTAATTGTAATTGTGAAAATAAAATAATAATGTAATTGTAATAGTGAAAATAAAGTAATAATGAAATTGTAATAGGGAAAATAAAATAAGAATGCAATTAAAGTTTTATATAAAGAGATAGATAGGGTGCATAAAGTTATACCAAGTTCACTAGTATTTATCACAAAGAAATTACATTCACAAGTTAATACATTCCAATTTAAGGCCATAATGGAATGAGAAAATGATGAATGTACACAAAGAAAACTTACTTTGAATCCAGAGCGATATTTCTTGTTGAAGAATGCGTAGAGTATTGGCTATTTTCACAAAAGAGACAAGAGTTAAACCATATTGGGGTAGGCATGCATAGGATTCGCAAAAGTACAGTTAATATAAATGATTACATTAATGCAACTATTAGAGCTGCCGAGCCATTGGGCCATAGGGGTGATTGTTCTGATTAATTGATCTTCCCATTCCGTTGGCTGAGGGCCAAACTTAACTCTCGTGAAAATGGCGTACAAGGGAAGCCAAGACAATGCAAACAGAATAACTACCAGGAGAAGCATCTTGATTACTTTCATTTTAGATCTGTAACAGTATTTAAGATGCAACGGATTCATTCATATATACATTCATATAAAACTACATATAGGTATAGTGAATCATATTCCATCGTATAAGAAGCACTGGAAAGATGCTTAGTGTAACTAATGGCTAATATGCTGTTGAATCATAAAGAGAAAGTAATTGGAATTTCATCGCCTTATCAAACCTTTGCACCAGGAGCTCTGTCGACAAATTCTTAGTCTCTTGTGGAATTTTTCGCATGGATACTTTGCGGAGGATTAGTGCATAGCATATTGTTATCAAAATCAGGGGAAGCAAGTAGCACAGGACTAAATGAGCTACGATAAAGTAAATATTTCCAAGTTGTGCGTCTGGCCATTTCTCTGTGCACACCTGAAAAAATTACATCAAAAATTAGATTTCAGGATAAGCCATTTAAGTAATTTCAGTAGGATGAAATTAAATTGTTGTACGTGTATTGGAGGTTACGAAATGTTCTGCCCCATGCATGGTCAGGAAATTACTTCCAGATCATAATATTATAATTACCTAGGTATGTTGAATTGTATATGACGATGAGCATATTTTAATCTGGCAATGTTTGTCTTCGTACTAGTAAATAGTCTGTGGGTTATGCTAGGACGAAAATCAAATGTATCCTAACATTTAATTTTACTTGGGGCATTTACTTTCTATTACTTATCAATCTTATTAATAATTGTATTTACTTTTTGGATTCGGTTGTTGAAATCATCGATGAAAAGGGCATTGACACCCCGCTATGTCACATGTCCTAAATGTCAATTTTTCCTTTGTAAAAGTGCATTATGCTTTGTTGTGTGGTAAGATTCTATTATTAGATTTGCAAAATCCTTGAGCATTTATACGTTATAATTCTTTCGCATTTAACAATAGAATGGTTTATGTTTCCCTTTTAATTTGCATATGATTAAACGGTTTGACTGAAACAAAGTGACAAAACTGTACCTAAAGTCATTTTATCCTAACAGCCTATGTTTGTACTTGAACACATCACACAGGAAAACATGGAGTGTTGGGAACATTTTGGCAAGTCTGATTCAAAAGTATACGCGAAGTGCATGCATTATTTAAAATGGTAGTAGTATGTAGTAGGAGTACAAGTACATCCACTAGGACAACAATTGCACTAATAACAGTCACAACTCAAAGGAGTTGATTTCATGAAGTGAGCAAAAAGAGAGCCGCAGTTAAAATGCAATATTCCTTCATTAAAAAGCCATCATGCCGCATTTGCTTAGCATAAATTGAGTTAGTGTCCTACGGTGTCTGTTTCTCGTCTTGCAGTAAATCCCTTTGGAAATGCAAAGCAGGAGAGTATGAGTTTGATTATGAGCATGTGTGGGTAAGAATTGAAAGAGAAGTCTGAAAAAGGGGATCCATCCATGTAGAGTTTGTATAAGTTGTAAGAAGAAGAGCACCCAAGTCTACTAGTAAGAAATCTAATTGTAAGAATATCAGATACACTAGCCATTAGAAAGAAAGTTAAGCCGAAGAGTTGTAACATTATTGCACAGTGAGTATAAAGCATGAATATAAGGAAGACAATTGGTTGCACAAAGCAGAGGATTCAGGATCTAGATCCGGACTGAGGCTATTGGAGAGACATAATAATATATAACTTTGAGTCAAGTAAATTATTCCGTTTGACAAGGATGCAGTTTGCGATAACGACATTAGTTAAGTTCCAACATAGTCAATATAGGAAAAGAGAGAAAATTTGGTTGGTGGCTAAAGGAAAAGATACGGGTGCCTTGTCATAGACATGTCATAAACTTTCTATTGCACTCTCTCTTCCTCTTATTGCTCATATTCACATCTCTTCCCTCTAAGTTTTACTACTGTATTAGATTCTAAAAGACCTTAGTTACACATAACCGGGAGGAAAGGAAATAAACGGGATCCGTCCGACTAATATTCCAATAGCACAAAGACACACACACACATCCTATCGCCCATTACTTACTATCAGTAAAACAAATTACTCTACTCCTATTGTCGGAGCAAAACCAAGAGAAAATACTGAAATAGCACTCAAAATGACTAATGCCTACATAATACATAGAAATAGAACTTTGCACATTTCCCACTATCCCACTACATATTTATAGGGACTTCCCTTCATTTCCTTCAGCTCATTTCATACTTCTGTCCCTCTCTCTCTCCCTCTTCTGTCTCTCCTCACTCGTCCAACCAAACCAATCCTTTCTAATGCAATTCCATACACATGACTTCTGCACACCATACACACACAGAGCGATATGACGAGCATTATCTGCCCGGAAATGGGTCATGAATTTATAGACTAACTCACTAGTACATGCTAACAGAATTCTAAACAACAACATAGTAATAAGTACGTAGAAGATACTAGATACCTACGTCCCGTTATTACAACTACTACATGTCCAAATTCCTATAAAACAGACAATCAAATTCTATGTGCAAGTACCCTCGATGTATGTATACATCCATAGTAATATCTATTTTCCACACAAACAAAACAACAGCAGAATGAAAATGAAATCCTCTCATACTATGCTCAATGATACTATAGTATAACTAAAAGTATAACCATTCAGACCACAAGGCAACTAATGATAACTAAATTCTAGCCCAAGTTCTCATGTTGAAAGTAAAAGGACATTAAAGGAAATTACTGTTAATATATTATCTTTAGTATAAGTACATTGGTGCAAACTATATTATTATAGACTGCAGTCTGGCTTACTCTTGCATATTGGGATCCTTCTGTCTAGTTTATATTTGTCATTGTACAGTTTAATTGCTAATTTAATTAGAAGGGACGCTGGACAGGCTGGACGCCTTAGTTCACTACAATGCCCACACTATATTGACTTTTGTAGCAACTGTTTTATATACGTTTGTAATAATAATTCATTATGGGAGAATTATAGCGAAATGGTTAGTTTTCACAAGGTTAGGTCATGAACATTAGTATTTTAGGCTATGAGTATATTTTAGTACCATTGAATCACTCTGGGGCATCTTGGTGTTGAGAGGCGTCAGCTGGAAGAAAATTGCCCAAGGCAGGGTAACTGATAATGACCACGACCAAATGATGAAAATCAAAAGTCGGCAACTTCTGGAGGAGATCTGACACTTCATTGGATGACAAATTGCCAAGTAGCGTTCTATGGCTATGGCTATCAGCGTGTCGATGCTTGCTGAAACACTGACACCTTGTAAGTACGGTACGATTTTGCAAATCCATTCTCCTAGAATCCAAGCTGAAATCAACAAAGAGAAATTGTTATCAATTAGTCAAAGCGATTTTACATTTAAGCGAGACAATTAAATAAAGAAATTATTTACACTGTGCCATTCATTATCCTGCCGCGTGTTTCTGTTTCTTTTGACATTTGAGGCGAAATACAATTTGACTTAACTAGAACTACTGAAATTCATACTCGGGTTACAATTTTGATTGTAGGAATTGCAATTTCCTAGTGCGACGCTCTTTCTTTTTTTGTGTAAAAAGTAGCTCAAGCGGAGAGATATTATTTACGGATAATTTTCTCACAATTTTACACTGGATTTAACGACTAAATTGTCCAGCTTATTTAGAAAAGTACTAATACAAGTGCATGAGCTAATTAAGCCACATTCATCCACACCTATTCCTGGGAATATCAATTTTCAATAATTCAATACAATAATACAAGGTATTCTGATGCGTCATAAAGTTTATTTTCTTTAATTGATAATTCTAAGCCTGGCTACACTCATTGATATTCAAAGATTGTAAATCGTAGGGAGCTGTGAATGGAAGTTGGAAGTCTTGGTGTGGGTACCTTTGGGCAATTATAATAATATAATAACACGCGCCTTCTCCCCATTTTGTCTGGGGAAAGTTTTTCCGTTAGCATAGTAGAGCAGTAGAAAAGACAATAGTGGATCTGATGAGTTGATAGTCATGAATATATGGCTCATCTTGTCATAAAAATCCAGGATTCTCTGTAAAAGGAGATGGGGTAGCAGAGCAGAGTAAGAAAATGTGAAACCGAACCCAAAGTGGAAAGTTATACATAGTTATAAGTAGGTTGACTGGCTGACATGACAAGACAAGTGTTGGTTGACGACAAATTGTGAACACGAGGCAATGAGACTTAAAGGAGCCTTAACTAAAGGAGGAAAGTGTTCTTATTCCGCCTGTTGTTAATGTCTGCAGTAGTACAAGTTGCTATACATAGTTCTCTTAGTTGTTTAATAGGATGAGAGTTGGGAAGGGAAAGGGTAACGGAGCGAGTGGAATTATTATCTTGACTATTGTCTCATTGCTATATATTGGTTTGATATAGTCCATTAGTCTGTTTATATCTACTACCTATCTAAATGTGTAAACTACTTGCAAATATTATGTTCATTTGAGCAACCATAAAAACATTATTATATTATCCTGTGTTATCTTCCTGCTCTTTCACTCCAGAAGACTGTTCAAGTCTTGGTTGTATTTTTTCATGCTCTTGTAAAATGAAGATAATCTTGAAATCTGCGGAGTAACTGTTATAGGAAAGTATAAAAGGAAGGAAGGAGCTCATAGTTAAACTAGGTGAGTCTAATAAGATAGCAATCTGTAGCTGTGCATGTAACTACCTACAGAGCTCTATGAGGAGGGGTTGTAATATATTATAGTATAGTTAGCAGCTGATTATGTAGTGCGGATGTGGTACAAGGGAGAAAACATGAGTAGAAACAGGCTGAATGTTGTTTGCGTGGAACTTTGGCATGTCAAATGACATAATATTATAAAATAAACTGCTTGTAGTTTCCCCTGTCAAGTTAACTTGTCAACAGACGATAAGAAAGAAATAAGAATCCATTTCCACAGCCAGGATCAACTGACTTTCTTAAGCAACAACGTCAATATTCCTCTAGGTACATACATCCTATGTATATCTCAGAGAAAACCTGTACGAAGGTATATCTTTCGTGTATGTTCTCATTTTTATAACCTTTACGAACATGTAGAGAGAAATGCAGAAGACACACTTCTCCGCCTTTTCCCATAAAATCCTCACGTAAAGTCACGGAAAGGAAACGCACTCTTTTTGCACAAACTACAAACGCATCTCGGCATCTCATTCTGAATGGGAATTGCGTAAAGTTAAAGGAGACAGGACAAGAGGAGGCCAAATCAACTTTTATGGCAACGTAAGTATTCCTTATATACTTATCTACATCTACCTAAGATATATATACTAAAAACGGTTATGTATAGAGAGAGAGATGACTTCTTGATTTTACTTTTACTATCAGTCAGTTGTTTTAAGCCATTCTTCCACGCGCTCCACATTCTAGCCAAGGAAAAGTAATCGAGACTCCGTTTCAAGTGCCTATACATTACTCCTCCATGCGTTCATCATTTCTCCCGGATATTATAATAAAGCAAAAGTTAACTTCACTTAAATAAAGTCAATGAAATAGATAAAGTACTCTTTGGCCAAAAGAACTTTTTTTCGAGACAAGTACATTAGCTTCAAAAGAAATACGTACATAATATTCTCTCGGAGCACTCTTTCAATATTATATCTATATTTTTATCTTTTTTACTAGTATGAGGCACATAGTTGAATAAGTAACTTCAAAAAAGACGTCTGTTCCTTTTCCTTCTCAGGGTATTTATAATATTATTGGTAGAGAGTGTATAAAAGGGATGCGTGTACGTATCTGTGAATATATACAGTTTCCTTGTCTTACTCAAAAGTTACTTAAGGTTGTCTGTACTGCTCTGTGACTGAGTCTCAGTTTGTGTTCTGACTCCTTGCATCGTGTCTAATGCTAGCAAAGAGCGTAAGTTGTCCCATAATAAATCCTTGATGCTCTTTAGCTTTCCTATTTCCAACTAAGTGAGCGAAAGTAAACTTTGTAGAGGAGAAAGGAAGGAAGGGGAGAGGAGCAGGATGAAATAAAATAGAGTTTTAGAATACTATACGCTAAGTTTATCGATTGTTTAACTCGGGCAGGGAGATACTTACTTAATACTACTTCATCCCCTCTTTGAACTCAACCGAACCTAAGGAACTTGCAAGTGATGGAAAGATGGGAATTGGCTGGACACACTTTCTCCCAGTCAAACTCCAAAGTGTAAAAAAGAAAGTACTTATCGTTAGTGTATTCTTCTGTTTGTTTGTTTGGGCTACTTCACAGACAGAACAGTCA
>JABASI010005302.1:0-12517 GCA_019776505.1 Tomocerus nigrus | reverse complement strand
CTAGGTCAACTGGCCTTTATAAATAGGGCCAATTTTGTATATGTAATTGACTGCTGTGCCGACCTTCCTAGCGACTACTTGGAAATAAACTATTTTCTCTTGTACATACCTACATGTCACTGCCTCACTCGCTGCCTCACTCACTCACTCGCTGCCTCACTCACTCACTCACTGATCGTTCCTACCTGTCTCTAGTCACCCCATCGTGCATATTGCATTGACACTTAGGGCATTTCCCATCTTCTCATTTTCATTGAAGAGTCTTCACCTAACCGCATAACTGTTGAGAAGCAGTCAAGATTTCTCACTTATAATATTATGTGTTAACACGTGTGGGTAGCGATTGCGTTAAGGCTGCGCTACCCTGGGGCCATGTGAAACCACACTTTACATTTGTGTTATTGTATTTAGATGTACAGATTACATTTATTTATTTAAGCCACCAAAATTTCTTTAAAAAAAAAGGTGGAAGGTGAATATATCGACCCTTAATCTCGAAAAACCATCAAAATTTGATAAGCTTTTGAAAATACATCGTGCGCAATAACAGTCGAAATTTTTAGCTTTGGATTCAACCGTACCTATACTAAACAAGTTTTTATGTACCTGCCCGCCTCGTTCTGGAAAAATGCAATTTGTATACCCAAAGACAATAACTCGTACAAAGTGTGGTGTCACACGGCCCCAGGGTATAGCGCAGCCTTAAACCAATAAAATCGAGAAAGAAAAATAAATTGTCTCTATCCTACATGCAAATAAGCACACAGTCTTTTTAACTTATTTTCCCAGTTTTTTTCTGCAAAGTGGTGGAAATACCGAATTGAAATAATAAAAGTGTCTAAAAAAACAACTTACAATGTTACAATGTTCTAAACGACGGAAAATGAGACGACTAGCTTGAGGATTATTGTAAGGCGAAACGATCACGACGAAAAAACTTGAATATTAATGTATGTTGATGTGATGAGGTAAACTGAGAAGTGTCTTTAGTCGAGCTGCATGTGGCGTATAGCAATGTACTGTATATAGTAACATAATAAATCAGTCAATGCATTAACTCTATAAAGTTATGGTGCTATTTTTTCACTCACTAAGTGCACTGCTGTATTTTACATTGTTTTTTTGCCATTAAGACGAACATAAGATTTTTGGTTTAGAGAAAATCCAATCTTTGTAGAGACTAGAAGAAGAAGAAGAAATAGACTAATTAGTTCAGGTAGATATAACTGTGTTATACTTTTGTTATTTGTGAAAATGAAGATGCAGCCACTATATCATTACTAATAGAAAAATACCAAATATTCTATTGTCTAGCTATGCTATTGCCCTATGCTATCTGAATCTGTATGCCTCTATGATAAAATGAATGTACATGTTTAAGAGAACTAATGTACTAATTGTATGTACTTATTATGAAGTAAGTATGAACTATGAAGCTATAATATAGACACAATATACATACACTTATACACGTGTTTCACATTTTAGTGTGGCACAAAATTAATATAGCACATTAAATGTTTATCAAAGTTGCATGCGTAGTTGAATATTTATCTATTCTGTGCTTTTGTTCGTCTCTGATGTGCATGTGCATGCTCCTTGATTAATATTATTAGGTAATTTGGGGATTGTACTATTGTAAATGACTAGATGAACTACTTGAACTGCATTATGGCTTCGTGCAGTAAGTTAGTTAAGGTTGGTGTCACTTGGTCCATCTGCGTGTTTTTTCACTCCACCAGATAGGAAATAACTAGATCTTTAATGGACAAGGGCGTAGCCAGGAAAATCATTTGGGGGGAGGCTTAACTGTTTTTTCACATTTTATTGACCCTAATTGGCGCGCAGCGCGAAAAATTTTGCGATTTCTAGTCAAAATTTAAAGAAAAATAGCACAATCTGCGCGAAGCGCAGGAAATTTTTGTATTGTTGGCTTATTTTTAAAAAAAATCCTATTTTTCTCGGAATTTGGGGGAGGCTTGAGCCCCAAAGCCTCCCCCTGGATACGCCCGTGTTGATGGATAGAAATAGGAAAGGTTGATTGACATGGACAGATAAACTATCCACGAGCCTCACAGCCCTCCACCATTTTCTAAATTTTCATCTGAAACGCTGTCAGATGGTTTTGATGCAAAAGGGCCTTTCGCGCCTTTTTGTTTGAGTCACACAAAAAGGCGCCACACGTTTTTCTGCCTTTCAGATGAAAATTTAGAAAATGTTGGAGGGTTGTAAGGCTTGTAGATAGTTTATCTGTCCATGTTAATCAACTTGACACATTTTCATCCATTAAATATATCTGTACAGATCCACTTTGTATTTGCTGTCTGATGGTGGAGTGAGAAAACACACGCTGCTGGATCTAGTCACACCAACCTTAAACGTGACTATAGCTAAGGTACATAAGTGGAGACTTACTACGTACGACTTACCTGATGAGAATAGTTGGGACAGAGAAGAGTAGGGAAGACGAATGTAGGTAAATGTAAATTGTAAATCTATAGATGAACAATCCCTGGTGCTCCTATTGTTTGTTCTGTGGCTACAGGAGGACGATGAGGTGAATCTTTTAAGAAGCTCAAACAGAATCTTCTTCTTCTCTCTGTGAGACACTTATTAGGAGGCAAGAAGATGTGTATGCATTCCTTGTTGTTTGGGATGAGAAGATGAGATCAGGTTTAATTCAACACGTTCAAGTCTATGGCGAGGAGTGAGGAGAGAGACTGCATGAGAATGAGATAGACACACATTTTCAGATTTTGACTCATACGAATCATAATAGAGAATCCTTTTTGAGTATACACTCACGAATTGACTTATATGACTCTGTGCTTTTAATCCTTTTCGCTACGTTTGGCTTCAACTTATTATTTTGTTTGTTTGTACTAGATAGGAATATACGAGTAGGTATAGCTTACTCTCTTTCTTTCAGCCTAATGTAGGTCTTTGCGTTTTTAAGCAGCTAAATGAAATTAAGAACTGAGTGGGTGACACACAAAGACTCACCTCAAGATCAACTTCACGAATCCGTGAGTCTGTAAAAGAAACAAATAAATAGCACTTTTCATGTCTTATCATGACCCTAACTCTTTCTGTTTTTTAACCCTGCCTCTGCATGCCCAGCCCAACACTCCACTGCTCTTTACGTTGAAATTCAACAACATGAATATACTATTCTCATTATTTCATCTTAACTGTCCTCATAATAACCTTGCCTTTAATGCTTGCTGGACAAGAAAACCAATCCCATGTTTTACACTTTTACGGATGACATCGCAGCTAAAATTCCAACGTGCTTGCTTGCTAATCAGGGATTTACATAAATATTTGTGAAAAAAATAACTTTTCTATTTAAATTATTTAACAGATAACCAGAATAATCAAAAACTTTAGCGAAAAACGGAAATTCATTTTAAAATTTTGAATTATAATCATCAATGTAAATAATACTAGAAATTAATAGCTGTATTATCTGGAAATTCCGCTACATTTCTCTAAAATCCTGGAATTGGTGATTAAATAGAATAACTTCAGTTTGAATGCGATTAAAAAATTTAAAATTGCCAATATAGCACATGAACTTACGAGGGATTAATTATTTACTCATTAAAAGTAAGAAACACGGGGCAATTGTATTCAGAGGTGTTAAACTGGATTTAATAAATGGGACCTTCGGGTTTTAGCATATTTCATCTCAACACTGTATTATGTAAATTGGAGAAATTATCACATATATGGACAGCTCGTTTCATACTACACATCATAATACATTAGTCAAAGCTTATTAGAACATTATAAGTAGGGATAGTATAAGAAATAAAAAACAATAACTACTAAATCACATTTGAAACAAAGATAATATGGCAAAAATAACACTTTTTGTTTTTAGCTTAATGAAACTTACACGCTTAAATCAGAAATTATAGTTATTTTAGTTAATTTCACGGGTTTATTATTATTGTACGTAAAACGTAAGTAAAATTGTAATAAATAAATAAGAGCACACATATAGACAGTAATATAGTAAAGCAATAATTATAAGGTCATTATTATGCAGTCCATTTAAATACCATTTGCTTTCTCGCAGTCCTTAATAAAGAACGCAACTTAAAAAATATTTTGCTAACACCTAGCTCTAGTCTATGTCTAGTGAATTTACATTTACAATGTACATATTAAGTATATTTACAACATTACATTTTAATTACATACATGATTATTGTATATAAATAGTTTAGGATTCGTGGCATGGCATATTTAGTTTATAAAACATTTTTGTTTTAAATACAGGAATAATAACAATGCTTACTTATTAAAGTAAAACGTTAATCTTGCTTTAGTGCCGCTGTTTTCTTATTGTTCGCAAAATAAAGTTGGTACAAATGATTTGTAAACAAGACCAAGAAGGAACCATACACAAAAACTGTCCATTTGAAACTTTCCGTGAAACGAGCACATCCACTTCCATTATCTGTACGGTCATAATCAAATGTTATTTTAATTTTGCTTTAAATTATATAGACGAAAATAGCACATAGGGGTTGGGATTTTGGGATGAGCATTGCGAGAGTATTCAAATCAATGTATTCGGAGAAAGGTTCCACAGCTCAAAATTTTTCACTGAAAGCTACCAACCTTTCCTCAAATAACGGATTTGATATTATCTAGGGCACGAAGGCCAAAAGTAATTGTTTTGAGTCGGAAGGCAGTTGCCGACAAGTTCAAAGTTAAAGGGAAATATTTAAAGCCGTCGGCAACTGCCTTCCGAAGCAAAACAATCCCTTTTGGCCTTCGGGTGCCCTAGATAATATCAATTCCGATTTTTAAGGAAAGTTTGGTAGCTTTCGGTGAAAAATTGTGAGCTGTGAAAGGTTTATCCTAATACATTGGTTTGAGTGCTCTCGCAATGCCCATCCGAACCCGTCCTTAATTAAAGGATTTATGTATTCAAGAAAATAGACGTACAAAAGACAACTGCAGAGTACACGTTGACAGCTAAGCCGACCCACATCTCCACGACATGTAAAATTGCTATCGTGAGTCCCACCTTTCTTGGAATTTTAAAGTTTAATGCCTGCAACGAAAAGAAATGTTCGTATTTCCAATAATAACGTCCTGACGAAGTAAGTAAGAATTAAGAATATGTCTATGAATTAGTAATTTAGCTTTTTACCTTAACTCCAAAATAAAAGTACATCAAGGAAATGACAAAATAGTTAAAAACTCCAGTCCATCTGGCAATGGGCTCCGAGTAGGGAGCAATCTGCCAAGGCACGATCACAACGACGCAGTGATGATACCTAATCAGAGGAAAAATAAAAAAGTAATTTCAGCTTCTGACAAAAAATAATCGTTTTCCTCGATTACTTACATACATTGTACGTCATTTTTCGTATATGTAGTTTTTTACCAATACAGAAACGGTAGGGGTTTCTTTCGCAAAACAATTATAAGAGTATCGACCAACTGGATGTACTTACTGAAGCACCACATCATACCTGTACAAAATTAACTTTACATCAATGATACTAGGAATTAAACTTATTAAATTACGTTGAAAGAATTTTATTATAATAGTTTGTATAAATTATGTACCCCAAAATGCAGCAGGACGATTGAAATTGTCTCTGTGAAAATATATGACAATGCTTAAAATGCCAATTCATAGATAACTTGGAAAAATTTCATATTTTTATAACTGCAATTAAAAGAAAGTAAAAAATATTTAGTTACCTGACACAAACTGAGCGGTAAAATCCATCATTTTCGTACAAAATGTTAAGGAGCTCTGGTGCGACGCGTAGGAATCCAGCAAAGCAAAAAAGGGCCATGGAAAGGTTCCATGCAATTTCGAATTTGCGAAGTTGAACTGCTTTTCTGTTTTTCATCCAAAATTTAAGGAAAAATACGAGAGCAAGATAAACAGCACAGACATAATAAGGGAATCGCCAATAGAGAGCCGCTCTGCGTTGCCACCAAGCCGGGTCGACTTTTTCGAACCAAAAAGCTTCAAATTGGGGTGGCTCGGTAAATTTGATTGGAATGTACACCAGTTCCTCCATTTTGAATCCGATGGCCTATAAAACAAAGAAAATTTAGCGGGAAATGTGAGGAAATTCAAAAATGTGATAATTTATGGTTACTGAATAAATCTGAAATTCCCACTCTTTGGTCACTGAAGAGAAAGACGGCGGTGCGGTGGTGGAGTCTAACGCGCTTTTCTCTGTTTACAATTTAAAATGAGCATTTCTGTAATTAGCAGCTTTCCCCTGGCAGACTGGACATAGGAGGCGAGGAGGCAAAAGAAAAGAGAACCAAACGGACTGCCGACTGACCGATCAGCTTTTCCTCCTACTCTTTCTAATAACAAGACGCAAAACAAGTCACTCCTTGAAACTTTGCTTTTCTTCGAAATGACTCTGTTCTGGGTGATAACATCGTGAATCACTGAAGAAGATGATAGCACATTCTATCAGCCAACTATCAACATCAACCAACAAAGATGCAGACACAGACGGACTACGGATTCTTCAGTATCATTATACATTATACACTTCGAATAGGTATGGGCCATGATGATGGGCAAAGATCTGTTATACCTTGTTGCAATAGAAAACTGAATACATAGCTAGCCTAAGTCCTAGTTAAAGTCAATCCCTCTACTTAACATCTCACTCTTAAACAAAACAACATTAGAGTCTAAACCTGCATTAACTATCCTTGTATCACTTTTATTTTACAGTTACATTAGCTTAATATTGTTGTGCATCAGGGGTCATACGTTTGTGACGGCTGCTTTTCATGAAAAACTTTTTTTTAAATCTTCATTGTATATCTAATTATTTAAGAGCAACTCCCATTGGACATTGTGATTTGTGAGACTACTCAAACCAATATGTTAGCAAGAAACGATACACAGCTTACAATTTTTCACCGAACTCTACCAAACTTTCCTCAAAAATCGGATTTGATATTATCTAGGGCACCCGAAGGCCAAAAGTAATTGTTTTGAGTCGGAAGGCAGTTGCCGACGGCTTTAAAGATTTCCATTTAACTTTGAACGTGTCGGCAACTGCATTCCGACTCAAAACAATTACTTTTGGCCTTCGGGTGCCCCAGATAATAAGTATCAAATCCGTTTCTTGAGGAAAGTGTAGTAGCTTTTGGTTAAAAATTGTGAGCTGTGGTAGGTTTCTGCTAATACATTGGTTTGAGCAGGACTCTCACAATACCCATTGGGAGTCACCCTTAATTAAAACGATTTTTTATTTCATCAGAATTTGCAAAAGTTTCTCAAGAAAATTATTAACCTTGTAACTGGTGACATATGATTCAAAACAGTTTCCAAGTCTTCCAAACCTTCACAGGTATTTCTATTACTCTGTGCGTATAAATGACGATGAATGAAAATGACCTTTCACAAAAGACGAATTGTCCCTAAGTCTGTGTGATGATGATGATGATGTTCTACAGAAGTATTAACCGCTGAATGCATATAGGTAATGCTTGTATTTACATGCATGCATTTGGCCTTTGGGATATAAATTAGAGAGCCAAGTCGCTAAATACTAAATGTCAGCATTTAAAAGAGGGGTGTATTAAGTGGAATATAATGTACGTGCACACATGGCACAACAGAAGTTATGCAGACAAAGGAAGACTGAAGGAAAACTTGATCTTCGAAAACCTGAATGGGAATTGTGGTAACCTCTTTGTATTTTGATAAGAGATGTCTGTCTGTGGTGGTGTGATATGTAAACACAATGATAAAATGCATGTAGTCAGTTCATCTATGTACGCGATGTGTATTAGGAACATTCTACATTCAAGAAAAGCAACTTTATTGGCAACATTTCATGGTTTTCGTGCAACTATGCTATAATCACCTGGCGATGCTCATACAAGTCTCAATTCTTGTAGCCAGGACTTAAAAGAACATGCAACTTGACCAATCCGATGCATAATTTAAACAAAACTGCATTGCTTATAAGCACATCACACTTAAGGAGGACTCAGAGTTACCAGCCAGCCCAAGACCAGATTGACTTAGGGCGATTTGAATAAAAGTTTTCAAATCTACATATAATTTCAAAAAATGAGATACTTTTTAAAAAAATGCATTTAATAATAGAAAAAATTGGGGATATTTGGAGTGGGTGGGGTAATGCATCACATTTTGATTTTTATCTCATATTTCCCTAAGCTGTAAAAACCCGAAGCACGTCTATTCACCGAATAACAACTCACCGAAATCAACTTACCAATAGAAACCCACCGGAAACCCAACTCACCGAAACGACAACCCACCGAATACAACCCACCGAAAACAATTCTGTTAGGTTAGGTTAGGTTAGATTTAATTCGGTGTAGTTGTATTTTCGGTGAGTTGTGATTCGGTGAGTTGTGTTTTCGGTGAGTTGTATTCGGTGACTTGCCTTTCGGTGAGAAAATTTCGGTGATTTGACGTAGATCCATAAAAACCAGCTCCATGCCCACTGCAAATTTTTTATCTCTAATTTTTTGGTATTTTTCAACTTTTGATTTTTCCTCAGTGTCTCAGAAAAAGGCAAAGGTTTACATGTAAAGTACACCGGGTTGGGTACATCTTGCGAATTCTGCACAAAATGAATGCAGAATGCACCGGGACCTTGACCAACATCAGATCGTTGGTTCTCATCATTCATAAACAGTCCTTTCCGTCACAAATTATATTATTCTCTCCTTCCCATACAGCAATTTTTTTCCAACTCTGAGTCCCCCTTACATTTAAGGCACATCTGAATCTTATCCCAATGGACAAGGTGAAACCAAAGTTTAACTAGGTACAAATAATTGCGTCAAGTCCACATCGCTAAATACAAACACGCACCATATTGGGAACCAGTTGAAAGTTTTTACGTGACGGAATAATATTATTTCTATATAGGTCAGTAGTCAGTGCATTAGTAGTGTGTCGGGTCGGACACTTTGCTATTCTCTTCAGATTGGATACAAAATACTTACAAAGTTCATTTTCTATGCATATACGTTATGTTATACGTGATCTTGGTATTTAATGCTAATTGGTAACACTGTATTCTATATATACCTACGCTTCGCCTATTAATTAATGCACGTAAGAAGGGTAGCTTCATCTTTTACGTTGCCTTAATTGCATGCAAATTTTTTGAATGCCCATGTAATTTAAAAAGTCAATTTTGCAAAACCACGGAGCTAAAAATCTTTTCACAATTGCTTAAATCTGACAAATGAAATATTTATTAAGTCTACCAGATACTTTATGGCGATGTTATGTCGGTGTGTCTGTCTGTCTACCACTTCTCATGGAGTACAAAAAGTGTGCAAAGTTGATAAATCACTTTTTTCGTCGCCCTATTAAGTAGCGGTAGCCACTTTATGTTAATACCCAGTCTGTCTGTCCGTCCGATGGTGTAATAATTCATGAACGGTTTGGGGCATTCCATTTAAATTTTGTATATGTGTTTATGGGATCAGGGCAGAGGGGGCTTTCAAAAAAGGAGTCAATCGGGTGACCCCTTGACCTATTATAGGGTTTACATTACATAGTACGTGCGATTTACTTATCGTACGTTGTTGTCGTGTCTTTTACAGTGTGTAAGTCACATTCTTCCTTTACCCCTACTTTTTATGGGCGTTTTTACAATGGTTTATTGAAATTAATATAATATATAACAAGTGTATTAGTATGATACTTTGTAAAAGTACCTGTTTTCTGTATCCGTCTTTGTCTACCAAACAAAGGTTTACATAATTAATGACATGAGCATATTTACCTACCTATAGGCTCTGTCTGTGGAATTTCGTCGGTTTTTGCAAAGAGCATTGCCGTAGTGTTCTAGTTTGATAATTTAAAAAGTAACAATTCTCTCTTTTTGCTCTTTTAATGACACAGAGTACATGAAGTAGCTAACCTTAATTACTATAAGTGGATGAGTTAGTTGGCAAGAAATATCAAAGGGGTTTAGTTAGATAGCTTTATTATATCCCTAGAATTAGTACACACACACATGAATGAATCTAGTAGGCACTTCAATGTTTCATACAGCAATTTATTGGAATTTATGCACTGAACATGTTTGTCGACTATTCCACTAGCCAGAAAACAGAATTACTACACTTTGTTGTAGTAACTTGTAGCACTACTTGCCTAAAACACACACGTACCATAACACATTTTTTATTTGAAGGACTGGCCAAGATAATCCTCCTTGGATCTTGCTTCTTTTCTGTGTCAACTGAGTTGAATGCCGCTCGCTAACATTCATGGCTTCATTACACAAATTGAAATTTTATTACTTTTTCGGTCCAAGGCATTGTAATTTCGCTTACCATTATTGCCGAACACATTCCTACTTAATGAGGGGCTTCAGCTTGGGAAAAACCAGATTGAAGGAAAACGACTTCATGTATAATAATGAAGTCTACATTTTTGGAATCTGCTTATATTTTTTGACGGAATCAGCCGAA
The DNA here is from genome assembly GCA_019776505.1 of Tomocerus nigrus. NCBI lineage: Eukaryota > Metazoa > Arthropoda > Collembola > Entomobryomorpha > Tomoceridae > Tomocerus > Tomocerus nigrus. Next base: position 2,032 of record JABASI010005302.1, on the reverse strand, counting down.
AGATTTAAAAAATAAAATTCTGTATTACAAAAATGAGTTTTATTGGAGTAGGGATAATGTTTCTCTCACTTTTTGAGGACACTTTTTCAAAATTAAATTTCTGCATTACAAAAGTTTTTTGGATTGGGGCGGATAACTCAAAGGAAAAATGTACTTTGATTTTTATCGCATATTTAGAGGAAGAAAGTTGTGACCATTATCTCCTGTGATGCCCTCTCTATTTCTTTGCTCTAGTTTTCAATTTTTTTTCTAATTCTGCACGTTTTCTCAAAATTTTGGAATCCCGTTTTCGCGATTTTGTATTTGAATTGTAACGTAACGGCGCGTAGCTGCCTCATGCTATTCTTGGAAATTTTATTTTTTCGAATCTTTTCTTGATCCTCACTCAAAAAAACCTTTTTTAATGCAAAATTTTAATTTTGAAAAGAATGGCACCTGGCATCCTCAAAAATAAGAGTAGATTTCAAAAATTTAGATCTCATAAATATGCATTCAATCGATTTCCTTGAATCCGGTTTTGTAAACTGAAACCCATCCTTATAACTTATAACCTACCTAAGTTAATATTTTAATATGCGATAAAATATTTAAATATTGATTACAGTTTTGTGTTCTGAGTATTTAATGCAACCGAGCCAGCATGCAACATGTGTGTACATTGCTAAAAGTAGCGCCAAGGTGAATTCCTTGTTGGAAATCGATAAAAACACAAATATAAAAGTTGTTAGGCCATAAACTCGAATTTTCATTTCATTTAGAATTTATAGTGGCTGTCATTTGTTTCCTGTGATTGCCGATTATATTGCTGCAGGAAACGAGAGAGTTTTGAATAAAAATCCCAAGTGAAAGCTGTACATTTTATTTACGACGCTACACATTTCCTTATTTATTTTTGATATCTAAATATTTTAATCAAGATCACAATCTTAATCTTAATCACAAAGCAGATAGAATTCAATAAAGGAATAAGGGAAATTCTTTATTTTAAAAAACACAAGTCGGAACTCCTCAAGGAGGATAATTTCTTGAGATGATTTTGATTATCATATCAATATCCTACATATATTACTCTATATTCACTCAAGTTTTACGCCTTTTTTGACTCGAGTATAGTAGCTGAGTTATCTTTTTGCTACGCTCTACTTTTTCTAAGATATTAATGTTTCTTTCTGCGGTTTCATGTCTAATGGGCTTGCTCACTCACTGCATGTTCTTGAGTCTTGTCTTAAATTGTTTCAACCATTGTTCTAGTAAATACCATCTGCATGCATCTTATACTCAACAAAGTTGGATTATTTATTTGTATTCAGTAACCACTTGGTTATAGTGTCTGTGTATGCTTATTTTGGGTTAACATAAATCAATATTAGGACAGGTACATTTTCAAATGCCGTCTTTCTAATATTCACCTTTAAAAGGAGGACTTAGAGTTAGTGCGAGAACGGATAGACGCTATTTGGTTAAAAGTTTTGAAATCTACACATAATTTCCTAGGGCCCATAGATGAGAAACTTACAAAAAATATGGGGAAAAAATGGGAAAATTATGGTTATTTGGAATTGGAGTAGAGATAAAAAACAAAATCTATTTTAATTTTTCTCTCACATTTGCCTAAATGTAAAATTGCCCACTGCAAGTTTTTTTACCTATCTATTTTTTGGTATTTTTTACAACTTTCTGTGTTTTAAGTCTCGGAATGAGGCTTGTGGTTTACATGTACAGTAAATCTTGGAATTCTGCACAAAATGAATTCAGAATTAATGCACCTGGACCAACAGTTCATTGCTTCTCATCATTTCTAAACAGTCCTTTCTGTCACAAATTATATTCTCTCCTTCCCAGAATAGATAAAACACCTTTTCTGTCCTTGTTACCTTTAGCTTAGCTTGTTTGAAGAAATTAAGGAGGGATAGTCGGTTCGGAAAGAGTACATTTTGAGAGTACTCAAACCAATAATGTATTAACAGAATCCTTCCACGGGTCATAATTTTGCACCGAACGCTACCCCTCAAAAATCGGATTTAATATTATC